>PVIH01009826.1:37047-79709 GCA_004025045.1 Sigmodon hispidus | reverse complement strand
TCTATTTGGTGTTCTGTAAGCTTCTTGTATCTTTATAGGCATTTCCTTCTTCAGGTTAGGGAAGTTTTCTTCTATGATTTTATTGAAAACATTATCTGTGCCTTTGAGCTGGTATTCTTCTCCTTCTTCTATTCCTATTATTCTCAAATTAGGTCTTTTCATGGTGTCCCAGATTTCCTGAACATTTTGAGTTATGGCTCTTTTGGTTTCAGTATTTTCTTTGACTGATATATCTATTTGAGCTACTGAGTCTCCCACTTCAGAGATTCTATCTTCCATCTCTTGAACTTTGTTGGTTATGCTTGTATCTGTGGTTCCAGGTCAGTTGTGGCACTCGGGCTTGTGTGTTTCCTGTCACCTCTGAACAAAAGGTCTGCTCAATCTCTAACTCTGCTCTGGGCAGGGGAATGAATTTCAAGTCTTCAATCCTTCTCTGTTTGAGCAGTTGGAGGCAGGGGTGGCTGTGCGAGTTCCCTTAGCAGCAGCTGGGGGGACCCTGATAGACAAAGTTTATCTCTGTCTGCTACAGAGTGTGTGGGGCACGCTCCACAGACAGCACCTGGTCCGTGACTGTGACTCTTGGAAGAGGAGAAGAGCCGTGGAGAAAGATGCGGGGCAAGACTAGGCCAAAGTCCTCAAGCGAAGTTAAGGGCTTTTCAGATGCCAAGAATCTTAACCACACATAGCTGTAGAACTCTGGGGAAGACAAGGCTGTTGAGTGTCCATCTTCAGAGGAGCCTAAAGTTTGGAGAAAAGTTTTTTTTTTAAATCTTGTTTCAGGCAGATCACATGGGTGAAAGGCCAGCACTGCCTGGAGTCTGAATTTGTGTCTAGCTCAGTCTGGCTCCGAAGCTTCTGACCTTAACCACCTGTTGTTGTCTCTTCAGTGAGGTGAGCATCTTTAGGAACCCTGGCCCGATGAATCTGACAGAGAAGCCTGGGAAATGGAGTCACAGAAAGGAAATAAGTCTCTCAAATGGACATCAGTATGGAAGTAAAAACTTAATCCCATGTGAAATGGACACACTGGGCATATATTCTAAGCAGAGAAAGGTCTATAAGCTGTTAAGAATTAATGCACCTTAGTAAGGTTCTGAACTGATTGAAAAATAAAAAAACAAATCTAGTCAGAGTGATATTTTTATGATCTTGGGGTAGAGTTATACAGTGAAGGGATGAAAGAGAGACATCTATTCAGACACACATTGATTTCCAGGAAGCCTGAGACTAAGTCATCCGGTGCATCGGAGGAGTGAATCAAGATCTGCTCAGGCTGATGATGGCTAGAAGGAGCTGGCCTCAGAGAAATGAGCCGAGATCATGTGGGGTTAAGCTAAGGCTCCAGGCTGGATCCAATCTCCTCAGAAGTAGTAGAGACCAAAAAGTTTTAGACAGGCTGCCAAGCTCCCAGGCATCTGAAAAGACCTGACTCAAAACAGTGAGCACCTCCCAAATAGCACATTATCACTCCTGGTCTATGATCCTCCTGATCTGACTTGTGACTGGTAGAATCACAAGGAAATGGCCAGGGGTGGGCTTTAGAATTAATTAGACTGGGTTTAACCCTCAGACCTACTGTTGCTTGTCTATCTGATCCCAGCCATTTGGTGTCTCTGATGTGTCCTATCTTCTGGCTAATGTCCAAGGATAGAGCTTCAGGACCTATGACTCCAGCCTGATGGAATGTTCTAGCGGAATCCCCTGAGGCTGGTTGCAGGAACCTGAGTCACAAGCACTGCACAGCAGGAGGCAGGTCACAGCAGTGTGGAGCTTGGTTTTGTCTCTGAATTATGCTGGTCTCCATGACTTGTGGCTTCTGAGCATGACCAAGCACTAAATTCTCAGTATCTATCAAACTGTGTAATCCATTTATTTACGCTAGAATCCAGGTAGCACAACACAGAATGGTTGTCCATGTGTGGGGAAAGGAAGTAGCACCAAGAGAGGTTGATCACTATAGTTGGAGGTCTCTGTCCAGCCAACAACTCCCAAATATCCAGCAGCCACTTTCCAGATAATTGATTCAGCGGCTTAATCTTATAGGAAATGCTGGGCTGGTAGTTTAGGCTTATTACTAAACTAGCTCTTTTGCTTAAATTAACCCATAATTCTTATCTGTGTTTAGTCATGTGACTTGCGGCTTGGTGGCTTTGCTTCAGTGTAGCATTCCCCTCTTGCCTCAAATCTGGCTGGCATTTGCTATTCTGCTTTTCCTCTTCCCAGAATTCTCCTCGTCTGGTGGCTCTGCCTCTACTTTCTGACTGACTACTGACCACTCAGTGTTGTATTAAACCAACACCAGTGAAAAATCTTTATGATGTACAAGAGCACTATCCCACAGATCCCTGCGGTGAGGTCCTGAGTCAAGCAGTCTCCTGGTTCCTGACCATACACTAGTGACTGTGAATGGGACGATGACCTCAGGCGGAGACCTGCAGGGATGGATGACCATTCTTACATAACCCTCTGGTGCATTATGAACACTGCATCAATTTTAGATTGGGGGACGGTCTTAGACTTGGATGCCCTCTAGTGCTGAAATACTGACAACATCCCAACCTGAGCTAGGATGTGATGTGCTGCTAAAAGAAATCACTACTCCTGCAAAGAGGAAATAAGCTGCATGCTTAGAATTTCTAGAAGAAAAGGTACATATGAAGCTGGAGTGAATGTCTTGTCCTTCAATTCACAGATATCAATGTGCTCCAACGAACAACTTTCAGGAAACAATAACTTTGCTCAATCAACAAAATACGTCACCCCAAACTGAAACTATAAAAATCAATATGGACCCCTCCCCAGGCAAAGATTTCAACATGGTTGTCTTAAGAAACTTCAAGAAAATACAGAGAAACAATTCAATATTCTGTCATAGAAACTGAACAGAGATGGAAGGAATTTAAAAAATAAATCTGAAATCCTTGAACTGAAAAGTATACCAAATAAGATTTAAAAAAAAGAATAGATGGTATCAATAGCAGAGTAGATCATATTGAACCAAGAATCAGAAAGCTACCAGACAGGCAGGCACAGAACCAGTGAGATGGCTTAGGGGTAGAGATGCTGCTGAGTCTGAAGACCCAGCCTTCATCCCCAGGACAAAAGGGGCAGAAAGAGCAGACCAACCACACAAGCTGTCCTCTGGACCTTCATACACACCATGCACAGTTCACATGTGCCCCGCATTAAATACATCGATGGAATTTTAAATAGTTTTAGAAATAGACAGGCATTACTAAAAAACACATAGCCAGAGGACAAAAACAAAGGACTGAATCTCTGAAAGTATAAGCCTTCTGTCTTTATTAGATTTCTTAAGGTATGTGTTATCTGCAAAGTCAACACAGTATTTGATTGAGTGGATTTAAGAGCCTCGCTTCAAATTCACACAAATGGACACAAGGTTGTTTATCTTACTTAAGTGACTAGTGCTGCAGATATATTGCACACAGGTCTGAGTGGATTGGTTTTAATTTCTCCAGGGTAGAGTCCTAGAAGTAGAATTGCTGGGCTGACTTTAGCTTTTCCAGTAGGTGTGACATGATGTCTCATTCTGGTTTAGCTTTGCATTTTTCCAACATCTAATGGCGTTAAGCACCTTTTCATGTGCCTAGTATGTCCTCTGTGGTAAGGTGTCTTGTGGGTGTTCCACATTAGGTGACCTGCTTGAAGGCACCAGGCTGCAGGGGCAGTAATCACCATGATGATTATTATTAATAATCATGGTTGCATGATTATTGCAACCAATGGACACATCAGGGGCAAAGACACAGGTGGAGCATGGAGGACTCCAGGTGGCCTTTGAAGTCTTCCCTAGGGTGGGGGTTTCCCCAGAACACATTTGTTCTCTACCAGCAAAATGAAACAATAGCTCCCCTAACTTGCTTTAGGCTGCCATGTTTTTCATGGCAACAGGAAGGAAAACAGAGCAGAAGATGACATGAAGGGCGTACAGAAGGTAGTATTGACAGGACACACAGGCAGGTATCATTTACAACAGGTGAGGCCAGGCTTCCCAAACCTGTCCCAGAGCACACCATTGTCCATGTTCCAACTCCACTCACTCAGTGTTTGCTAATTCAGAAATGTGAATCCCAGTGAACTCCAGACTTTCTCTCACAGTCCCTGCAGCTTGTGTTGACAAGAGCAATGTTTGCTGAAGTTATTTAAACAATCCGAAACTATTCAAAGGCATGTGCCTATGTGAATCACTACAGAGTGTATTTTTCAGTCACTTATATTTGCATCTATACTATCAGGTTCTGGGGTAAGAAAAAACTTTATGATTGACACTGGATACTATGATGTACGAAGACCTCTACAAATGGCTGGGGCAACAACACTGTCAGCAAAGAATGTGAGGCTAAGGCTAAGGAAATTCATATTCATGTATTAACCCAATTACCAAACATGCCTTGCAAAGCAGAAGCTCTACTGGCATGGAATGGGATTTCACATCATTCTGTCCCAAGTGACACAGACAGTATTAGAAATGAAAATTTCTTTCTCCAGGCAAGGATATAGCACTGTTCTCATTGGAGTGTTGAATAGTGTCACAGGAGAACCTTTATTTAAGGCTGGAAATTCTATTTACCCAGGAGCCTGAACCACTGTTTTTCTGTTCTTGCAAAACAAACAAAATACCCAGGTATGAAGATGCAAAGGACACTAGAGGGAGTGGAGAGGAATATGAAATCAGAACACAGGGTGGTGCCAGGAAATGCATCTTATAAGGGCAGAGCAGTGATATATACTTTCCCTTCTGCTACTAAGGGAGAGAGGTGACATAAATCATTGAGACAGAGCAGGTGACAGAAATTAAGATATATGTCAGTAGATCTACATAATACATATATACATAATACATACATACAAAGCATAGGTCTTGCTATGCTTTATCATGTTTGGTAGAAATACAGGACACAGACCTGGATCAGGGAGATGAAGGCATGCTTTATGGAAAGGCTGGACAGGAGGACTGGCATGCCAGGCGCAGTGTGGTAACCAGCACCTTGTCAAGAGGTAATGATGACTCTAGCTCTACATGGCACCTCTTTTGCCCCTTCTGCCCCAGGGCCTTTGCATGCGCCATTCTTCTTTAGAGCCAGTTGCCTCCATCCATCCCTAAGTCTCTGGAACACATCCATTAGCATTTCTTAGTTGTCTACACCATCAGGGCAAACCACTTTATGAGAGTCTGTATCTTGTACAAGTTCAATGAGGACCCCTTAAAAAAAAAGGGCCAGGAATCAAGGACTTAAATATCTTAGATAATTAATAACTTAGACAATTACAATGTTGGAAAGTGAGAAGCCAAAGTACAAGCTTCATTAGCTTTACAGAGAACTTTGCTGCCTCTGGTCATCAGCATATCAGTGTCATCTTTAGAGCCCTCGTCATTGTTGGCAATCACAACTTTAGCTTGTGATCAGTGAATTCCTGTTTGTTCTCCACTATACTATAAGCTTCTTATGGATGGAGTGGAAAGCTGGGGTTTCTGGAAGTCAGGGACGAGGTGTTCCGATTCCTATGCAATGTGTGCCCTAGAATGAATGTGACTTCATGTGTGGTCGGGGACCTCTCATGTAACTTCTCAGAAAGCAGCTCATTTGGACACTGCTGCTTCTTGATGTCTTCAATTGGAAAGAGAGAGAGAGAGAGAGAGAGGAAAAAAAAAAAGCCCCAGCATTTCCCACATCTCCATTACAGCCTCCATCTAATCTCAACTGCAGTTAGAACTCGTGTCCTGAATGTTTGACATGTATTGGGCAGTTAAAGACAGTGCTAGCATCTTGTGCACAGAGGCCAGGGAGAAATCTTACGATGCACAGGCCAGGAAGGAATTATCCAGGCAGAGTTATTGAGCCCAGAATGTCTGTTGTTGGCGCTGAGAACCCTTTCTCAAACCCGCAGACCCCTTCTGTAGCTCACCTTCTGGACACCACTGTGCAGGATTTGTTTTCTCACACAGAACTATGGGGCAATGTGGCTCAGAGGGTAAGAGGCAGCACTCATCAGAGGGCCAACTAGATTCAATGGTATCTTCAGCTTTAATGAAACAAGTGATCTGGAGCTGGAGAGATGGCTCAGTGGTTAGGAGCACTGGCTGGTCTTTGAGAGGTCTTGAGTTCAGTTCCCAGCAACCACATGGTGCCTCACAACTATCTCTAGTGGGATCTGATGCCCTCTTCTGGCATAAAGGCATATAGGCAGATGGAGCACTCATATACATATAAAATAAATAAATCTAAAACATCCAAAAAGAAGCAGTGATCATTTGAAGTGAGTGAAGCTGAAGCCAATGACTCCCATTAGAAAGCCGAGTGTGTTGGTTCATTTGTAGGGAGGAGGGGTCCCAGAGTCTTCCTGGAGCCTGCTCCCAGGAGTACAATGGCAGTCCTCACCTAAAAATGTCTCTTTCGTGACGTTTGGAAGCTTCCAGTCTGATTAGATGGGTACTGGACCCAAAGAAGACAGGAGAAACTGAAACCAGAGCACTCAGAGTCTTAGAAAATCAGGGCTGCTCTGGGAGTGATGGTGTGTGCTTGGAATCCAGCACATGGTACTGGCCAGGCCAGTATGGCTTACCTAGCAAGATTTAGGCCACTCTGGGTTAAGAGTAAAACCCTGGGGAACAACAATAGTCACAAACAAACAAACAAACAATCAAAACAGAAGCTCAAACCCAAACTAAATAAATCCTGCCTCCCTCCCTCCCTCCCTCTATCCCTTTCTACCTGTAAGAGAGACAAAGAAAACTGGAGCTGGAAGTTTAGAGCAGGTCTGAGCAAACTCTTCACTTTGGAGTTAAAGAACCTGTAGCCCACCGTGGTGAAAAACATTAAAATGATACTACGTGTGGCTGTTTTTAGACAAGGCTATTTGACCCCTAGTTCCTTGAGTGAGCAAGCCTCTCAGGGACCTCTTGGAGGGCAGAATCTAATCAATGAGGGAGGTCTGCAGGACCTCATAGGAGGATTACTGTGCTCTGTATTTCTTCTTACCTGTTTCACAGCCCACATGAATATTGGGAGTTTTCAGGGGGTGTTAGAACCTCCTTGTCTGCTCTATTGCTTTCTGTGTCCCTGAATTTGTAGCAAAGATGGGCCAGTACAGAGCACAAAGACTCAGAGTTGGTGCCAATCTTTCATCAGGCATCAAGAGTAGACTCCCAGACATTAATCCAGGAGCAGGGTGGCAAATCCCAGACACTTCATTTTCATCCTTCAGGATGAAAGCCATGGTGCACAGCTTTCCATTAGAAAACTGTTTGCATCATGCTGAGAAGCTGTTGCTTCCCTGTTCTAGTTTCAACTCTGCTGCTGTGATAACTATGCACTCTGACCAAAAGCCAAATGGAAAGAAAAGGGGTCCTTTCATCTTATACACTTCCAGGTCACACTGCCTGTCACTGAGGGAAATCAGGGCAGGAACTTGAAGCAGATACCATGGAGGCATGCTGCTTATTGGCTTGCTTAAACTCATGCTCAGATAGCTTTTTTTATACAGTTCAGGAATACCAGCTGAGGGAATGGTGCTGCCCGTGGTGAGCTGAACACTTCCTTAGTTGACAATCAAGACTCTCCCACCACAAACATGCCCACAGGCCACATTCTGATCTGGATAATCCTTCATTTGAGATGGCATTCTGGGTGACTCTAGGCTGCATTAATTTGACTGAGACATTCTTCTACTTCTAGTACTCAGGACACAAACTTTAAAATTCATGCCACTTCGATTGGAACAGAAACAGATTTCAGAGTAGCTGAAAAGAAGAGCAACAGCTGGAACACGGGGCATTAATAATATAACAAAGAAAAAAAAGAAACTTTTCATTAGTACTTTTTGATGTCGATTTATTATTTATCCTTTTGCCAATATTCAAACAGTCAGACAGTCATAAAACATTCAAAAGATCTTCTAAAATAGTCAGGCATCTGTTTTACTTCAGTTCCTTTTTAGAAATCAGTATTATCTGGAACCCTGGTGCTTAGAGTATAACAGTGTAAAAATACTTGCTGTATCAAAAATATTGCTTGAGGGGGCTGGAGAGATGGCTCAGTGGTTAAGAGCATTTGCTGCTCTTCCGTAAGACTGGAGTTTGATTCCCAGTGCCCACATCAGGTGGCTTACAACTGCCTATAACTCCAGTTTCCGGAACTCTGCATGTGTCTTGCCCTTCCCCCCATTATAAACCTTATACATATTGTTTGACTACAACATAGAAAGAGTGTGGTTAAATTTTTTTATGCTACATCATAGGCTGGCTGGCTGGCAGGCAAGCAGACCATTGTTTGTAAGGGAAAATACACTGGAAATCAATGATGTATTATTTCCAGATTTCTGAATCCTCAAGTAGTATTGTTTGAAAAGGCCCCTTGTTCAGTAATTAGCACCCTTTCAAATCCTTCCAATCAAGACCAGAATACTGTACGTAATGTGAGTTTAAAAAAAAATGCACGAGGGTAACTGTGATCCAACTCCTTAGGGGCCTGCCATGTTCAGAATAGCATCAGTGTGCATCCTACAATTACCATTTACACAAAGTACGCAGGTCTCTTCATCAGTGCCCTTGAGAGGTTTTGCCCAGTCCAATGTGTGGTGATATATATCTAATAAAATTAGTCTAGAATATCAGAGAGTCAACTACAGAGTCAAGCCATGAAAGCCAGGTAGTGGTGGCATGTGCCATTAGTACCAGCACTTGGGAGGCAGAGGCAGGAGGATCTTGGTGAGTTGGAGGCCATCCTGGTTTACAAAGCAAGTTCCAGGACAGCCAGGACTATTATACAAAAACCCCTGTCTCCAAAAACAAAAACCAAAATGAAAACAAACAAAAAACCAAAACAAACAAAAACCAACAAAACAAAACCAAAAACAGGCTGGAGAGATGGCTCTGTCCTCTGAATTCCAGACTAATTTTATTAAATATATATTACCACACCAATGACTTGCTATGCCATTTAAATTGCTCTGATACATGACTATACCAGCCATAGAAACAATTTTTTTATGGGGAAGGAATTCACTTACGGCATCGCTACCACAGAAACAAAACAGAAAGAAAAACACAGACCCCAAGGCAAAACAAAGCTCTTAACTGCCCACTCTCCGTGTGTGTTGGTGACGTGGGGGTGGGGGCTCTAGCTGATATTTTCTTTTCCTTTCCTGGAACTGTCACTGACATAGAGGCTATGGTCCCTGATGTAAGTGATGACTGTGTCAGGGAGGAGGTACTTCACACTCAGCCCTTGGCCCAAAGCTTTCCTGATGTATGTAGCACTGATCTCATTCTGAATAGGCTCCCTGGCCAGGTGGATGTTGTGCTGGAACTGTCGGAGGATAGGCGAGTCCAGGATGTACCCTTTCGGGTCATGGGCACCCCGGCTCACACACACCAAGCCAAACTTCTCCACTATCTCCTGGATGTGCTCATCTTTCCAGAGATTGGGGGTCTGGAAGGTCTTCAGAACATCTGCTCCACAGAGGAGTTTCAGCTCAGGCACTGCTGCAAAATAAGAGTGGATCCCAGCAAAGTTACAGGAATCAGAGGTGAGATAACTTACAATTATAAGTAATAATTTCAGCAACATAGCTTTTGTTCAATAATGGCAAAATGTCAAGCCATGCAAAAAAAGTTTTGCCTTTCAGTGTTCAGTGCTACTACAGAAGTCTATCTGTGGTTGCTTTGAACCAGGGCAGAAGAAATCCATTCTCTGATGAGAAGTGAGACTTTTAATGCCCCAAGATCAAGAAGCTGTGGTAGCTGTACAAGTTCCACCCCAACATTCATTTAAGCCCGTGTTAGTCCTGAGGACCTAGCATTTTCATATAAAATCTTGTTCATCATTTCATCATCAACAGGGTCTCTGGATGACTAAAAGGTCTCTAAGAACCCAGAGGGTGACCTTTCATTTTTGTTTGCAATATGACAAAGCTCTAGAACAGATGATCAGTGTTAACAGTCCTGTAGAGTTTATTCTAATAGAACACCGACTGTTACAAGTTTTTTTTGAAGTTCTTAGTATAGTACTATTACTGGACATAATATATGTAATAACATGTGACTCTCAGAACACATTTATGAGGTAGGTCTGTTGTGCCCACTTTGCAGGGAAGAAACCAAGGCACGGAGAGGCTAGAGAGCTCATGTTCTCAGTTGGGAAGACTGGATGCAAACTAGCAGCCTCCAGGTGGGGCGTCTGTAGCTGCTAGGTTCTGCTGCCGCCCGCTGGTGAGAATCTGCATGTGCACCACGAACAGGAAGTCTAGGAGCACTAGAGATTTGCTGACACCATTCATCTGGAGTTGGCTATCTGAACAAGAAAACCAAACTATAGTAGAAGCACACTCTGTGTCCCTGGCACTTCTGGAAACTTGTTCCAGAAGGAAGCAAAGGCTGGCCTTCCATCCCTGACACCCTGAGATTCGCCACACACTGGGGGAAAATATGGTTAAAGGGTTTGCTTAGGTGCTACTGTACAGGGAGATGTTGGAAAGATTCTGGACATGCACAGAAGATGGGATTTCAATGAACCAAGGCCTGGTTTGGAAAAGAAGAGAAACTGGCAGTCTCCGGAGAGATCTGAGGCTTAGCCCCCATGAGGTAAATGTGGGTCTGAAGTTGGCCTCCCTGAACTGGGCCTCAGCTTTCTTTCAAGAGAAGATGGGCCACAGAAGCAGACGTCATCATCCAGAGAGGCCGTTCCAATGCTGTAGCCTCAGAATTCTGGTCTAATCAATGACATTGAAACATTCTTGACTGGTGCTCATGAGGTTCTCAGTGTCTACACAGACAGCCCCGGATGTCTCAGGCTCAATTCTGGTTCTGCTATTTGATGGCTCCTATAATTCCCCCCTTTCAAATGGGCATGTTAGTAGTGCTCACCTTCTGGGGTTATTTTAGAATTGAATGAGTTTATCAAATAAGACAGTTGAAATCATGGTTGGCACAAAGTGTTATGCTTTAACTGCTTTTCATTCACTCATTAATCCATTTACTTATCCAGCTATCTATCCATCTACCCAGAAATATCCATATAATAAGTATGAATTATCCCCTGATTTCTAAAGCAGTAAAATTGTGCTACAAATTATTCAGTAACTCATGCTTTACTAATTTGGTATGGATTTGTATTTTCCAACAGCTGTGAGGATTTTCTCTAATTCTTTATTTATTGAATCACTGCAGGATAGTAAGAGACCAGGGTTTGGCCTTTCAAACAACTGGTTCAGTGATACTCATTTGATTTCAGCATCTCCCGGGGTCTGAGGCATGTCCACTGTGCTTCCACAGTTCAGAGAATAGACAAGATACTTTGTCTCCTACTGTTTTCTTGCCTTTAATTTGTGTGTGTGGTGTGTATTTGTGTATATGTGCTACGTGTGTGTATTTGTGTGGTATGTGTGTGTGAGAATTTCTTCCGTTATTGTGTGTGAGTGAGCGTGCACGCATGCGTGTGTTGAATTTCTTCCTCTATTGCTCTCTTTGCATTATTCCATTGAGGCATTGCCTAGAGCACATGACTTTTGAGCTAGGCTCACTGCCAGCAAGCCCTAGCAATATTCCTGTTTCTTATCACCCATGGCCAGGGTTACAGGTATACATAGCTGCACCTATCTTTTTATATGGGTGTTAGGATCTGAACAGAAATGTCCTCATACTGGCCCAGCAATCTCTTCAGATTCTCCTAGTGGGCTTTATTGGGACATTTTTGACATTTCGGCTTTCACATTAGACACAGATTCATTAATATTGACAGTAAGAGATAATATTCACTTTGAGCTGTGAGTAGAAAGAACTAGAAGGGATTGAGCTCTGCCCTTCAACCAAAGGCACATCTATGAGGTTGGAGGTACCTGTTATTCCCTGAGACAAGACAATGAAGTGATCAACTCCCATGGCCACGTGTGCCTCAGCCCATAACTCTGGGCTGCTGTGTTCAGGCCTCCCAGAGCATCTTCAAGTTCATTCAGATAAATGCTACAGAACAGACTGAATAACTGTCCAAGTCCAAAGTATGTAACTCAAGAATAAAGGCTGGAGGATGGGAAGATGCTTGGCAATGAACACTGGCTGCTCTTCCAGAGGACCAGGGTTTTATTCCCAGCACCTGCAGAGTGGCAACTCCAGTTCTAGGGAGATCCAAACCCCTCTTTTGGCCTGTGTGGGCACCACATGTGTGCATGGTGTATAGACATACATGCAGACACCACCCCCACCAAATAAATAATGAAAAAACTAATAAAGGCTGCCAGTTTGCTTGCCTAACAGTTACACAGTGACATAAATGGGAAGTCTGTGGGTATTTGGTGAGTACTCTACTCTGATGCTGAAAAGCAGATGGGCCAAAATCTATACAAGCTATAAGGGAAATGCTCCAGAACCTAGAAGCCTGACTGTTTGGTGGCCCTAAGTTGATGGCATTAAAGAACATCAATCAAGGCTAATCAGACCTGGGCATAAATTTTAGATTTCTTGGGACCCTGGGAAAGTAACCTTGCCTGTGGGCCTATTTCTTCAGCTGTAAGATGGGGACAGAAAAGGCTCCATGGAAGTTATAGGAAGTGACAGATGGAGAGGAAGCCTGTCAACTGTGATATGTGAATAGAGCCGTGGATGACGATATCCAACCAACACCCCATGAGAGAGCTATGTACGAGGACACCAGAGATAAATCCAGAAATGACAGCAGACAGTCAACACCCAAACAAACCATCCCTGGGGAAATAGATACAAGATTGGGTGGGTGCTTGCTGTTTTTATAGAAAGGGAGTTCCCTGAACCAGGCTCAGTCCTGTCAGCCAAGGGCCACCCTTACACACAGAAGACAGGCTGTTGTTAAAGGCCTTGAGGCATCACCCAAGCAGCTAGGACCACAGCAATCCACACAAGTACGGGTGAGTCCAAAGAGGTCTGCCAGTTACAGAAGTGACAGATCTGGCTGCCATTAGTGCTTAGCTCAGCATGGAATGTGCCATCCCGGAATGGGATAACACACAACAAAATGCTCCCAAAGTGGTCCTTAGAAATAAATATGTCATTGGTAACATATGTGCCATCCTATCAAAACCCAAGCTTGTGCTAAGAAAAGCCCACCTTCCTGATTTAAAATGTTCATTTTCCCCACTTTTTCTGATGATGAACATGAAATGTGTGCTCACGATGGAACATATGAAAGCTGTAAATGCTCAAAACTGAAAACAACAGCAAACCGTCAGGCTGATTCTGGGTTCTACAGCCAACATTTTGATGCATTTTCTTAGATTTTCATATTGATTTAGGCACACAAACAATATGGGATTATATTCATATTATCTGAAGTTATACATATTATATGGTGGTTCTCCTACTTCAATGTTTAGCTCTTGAAAATTTCTGATGCAGATTCTTTTGATACATACAGTGTAATCTACTCAGTGTTCCTTTATATTTAAATTCTCCCCCCTCATATTTAAATTCTTAGTTGCTTTAATTTTCTGCCACTGTAAAAACTGCTGTGCTAACTAGACCTGATGGTACAGGCCTGCAATCTGAGCTATTCAAGAGGTGGAGGCAGGGAGATTGCAAGTTCAAGACTTGCCTTGAATTCAAGAGTTTAAGGTCAGCTTGGGCAACTTAGTAAGACCTTATCTCAAGATTAAAAGTAGGAAAAAGGGTGTGTGTGTGGCTAGGCAGTTATTGGGGCCAAGGACCTGTGGTTAGATAGGTCAGAGAGTCCTAGGAGAGAACCACTGCTATTACTCTGCTAATGGGACCCAGTATTATGCCAAATCCTAATGCTGTCTCATTACACCCACAGATTAGCACATCTCTCAGCCTTCATCGGAGGAGTTTCTTTTTGCAGAATATGGTGATTAACACAGAGATCCACACCTTGTCAACATGAAGACAGGAAGGGACTGTGGACTCACAGCCTCAAGTGGAGCATCTATTGCTGCACACCCTTCCTCCCAAGATGCAGGGATCATTAGGGAAGATGGAGCAGAAAGACCATCAGGGCCAGAGGCAGTGGATGATACAGACAAACAGGATTTTCTAGTCAGAGCAGGGCAGATGCACACATGAACTCACACGCATTGCTATGGTATGCATAAATCCTGTGCAAGCTCAAGCCAGGCAAATCTCAGCATGGAGGGGTGCTGGGCATGTAGTTCCACCCTAACTGAGAAGCTACTGATAGGGAGAGTTGGTTGTCTATGAGGGTGGGGCCCCATGGGGCCTCTGGTCAGTCTAACATGCTCTAGTGGATGGCTACACATTTAAGAGTACATAGGTGGCACTAATGGGCTTGATGTTTAAATATACTTAGACACACATATCCACATAAAATATTTTTTTAAACATCAAGCCCAAGTATATGTATGTGTACCATGTGCATGCAAGAGCCTACTGAGGTCAGAAGAGGGTTCATTTCCCCTGAAACTGGAGTCACAGATGATTGTGAGCTGCCATGTGGGTGCTGGGAGCCAAACACCAGTCTTCTGCAAGAGCAGTAAATGCTCTTAACTGCTGAGCCATCTCTCCAGCCCCACATGGGTTTAAAAAAATAAGAACAAAAAGTTGGGTGGGCATGGAATGGGGAGTGGTTCTGGGAGATGGGTGATGGGGGTAAAATGCTCAAAATACCAAGTATGAAATTCTTGAGAATTAACACAAATGGTTTTTAAAATGGGGGTGGGGAGTAGGTATGTTAGTGGATGCTTTTAATCTCAGCATTGGGAAGGCAGGGTCAGGCAGATCTCTGTGAAGGCAAACCAGGACTACATAGTGAGATCTGGTTTCATAACACAACAATAAGAGAGAGACATGGTGGCCCACATCTTTATCTCCAACATTTGGGATCCTGAGGCAGGTGGATCTTGGAAAGAGCCCAAACATAGGGTGGTCAATTAGAGATGGAAATCCCTAGAGAAATGAACAGGGAACAGGGTGGGAAGCTCTGATAGAAGGTAAAGTCATACAAACTTGCTTCACTGGGACTATGGGATCTAAACGCCTCATAGGATAGGCAATTTCTAAAGGGAAGCAGTGGGTACCAAGCAGAGGCAGAATAGGTTCTGTCACCACCTTCAGAGAGATAATACAAGAGCTATGGTTCAGCATGCCATCCCTCGACTCTCCCTTGAGTCTCTGATGTGTCCCAGGTCTACAATGTCCAATGCTGACACATTCCTGCTCTTGCATCTCTGCCTTGAAATGCTCTAACCTCCTGGTCCTGTGTGCATGGTGTAGCTGTCTGCTCCTCTACACAGCAACTTTTCACACAATCGCCTGCATTTCCCTCCACCCCACAGCCTGTGTCCAGCTCAAGGAATGGGCTGGGCTGCTGGAATGCCTACTCTCCCCCAGAACTCAAGAGCCTGGCTCTCAGGGTGTCCACCAGCATTTTTAATAAAAGGACAGAGCATCATGTGTGTGATGTGCAGAGGGCATCCTGTCTACAGTCTACACCTAGGGCTGGAAACAGAGGAGCCCACATAGGTAAGGAGGACAGGCCAGAGGAATATGGTAAACATTAGGTGTACAGATTATGTCAGCAGCCCCTACAACTCTTTTTTAGACTCTCATCCCGGTATACAGTCTCAAAGTGATGGCACAGCAGTTTCTGAGTGATCAGTAAACAACAGACTCCCAGACTCCTTCCCACTTAGGAGGTCTAGGGAGTGGCCTGGCAATTCATGTTTCTAACAAGATTCATGGTAATTCTGCTGTACATAGTCTTTGCTCAGCATCTGAGGGCTACCTGGCAATGTTACGACCTGGGGACATTCTCAAGTACTTTCCCAAATGTGTTTGGTGGTCCTCTCAGAATTCTGAGGACCAACAGTCATCATAAGAGTGCCATGGTTAAAAGGTGACAGGCTCTGTCCTTTCCCCATCAAGTCACAATGCATGAGGTCACAATAAAGGTTCTGGAAAACCCTGCAGTAAAGAAACTGTTTTAGGTACATTTATCCTGGACAGTCTCGAATCCTTTTCATATGAAAGTTTCCCACCAACTAGGGTCAGGAAACGTGTAGTAGAAAACTGTGCACATGGTCTGCTGGAATTTTGGTTCCCAACTCCCAGTTTCTGTGACACCCTTCCCTCCCACACCCATGCTGCACTCCTGAACTTGCAGGAGAAAGCCAGGCTTTTGACTCTTGACACCAGGGTTTTGCATACTCTGAAATCACAGGACTTGCTTCTACCAAGCAGGAGGAGAAAAAGTAGAGCTCAGGGTTTCTCATTTAAGAAGATAACCCAAGAGAACCTCAAGCTTCTCTAAAACTGTTTCCTCCTTTGAGGGATTCGGTGAGTGGCTGCTAAGAAGTGGTGTTTGTTCTCTTATCCAATCTTTATCCTTTTAAATTCGGAAGGCTAAGGTTTTTAAAGAACCCCAGCACCAGTCACCAGCTTGTCCCCGTGTGGCCCTCACTGTAATCCATGTCCCAAGCACAAGTCACAGGATGGCTAAAGTCCTTTGAATAGTAAATCTCAAATTAGCACAATGAATGGCGTTAGGCAGGAGTTTGTCTAATCTGACCTTCTGACCTTGGGTATGTAGTGCAGGCAGACCTGTACCCCCAAGCAGGTCTTAAGTTCTTGTCCATGCTAAGGGCTGGACAAACCCCATTGGCTCATCAGTCTTCACCTGAAGCACCCACCTGCAGAGGCTGATGGTGTTTTGCTGGGGTCTGGGCCTTCCGTCAGGGCTGAGGATTTGAGCAGCTGTCTGTGATGGTGCCTGTGGTGGAAACACACAGGCTGAAGTGTGTTTGTATTCTAGACCCCAAACACCATCCCACCGTCTCAGAATTTAAGACCTGCTTCTACACATCTTAGACCATTCCCTGAATATTAATCATCTACCATGTGCCAGGCAGTGCTTGAGGGGATGGACAGGAAACATATGCCACAGAGAGTATGGGGTTGAGATTCAACCCAAGCTGTCTCTCTCCAAGCACAGGTTCTTAGCCACCACCTCACAGCATCTTAAAATACAAGTTTATGTGGAGGCCACACCATGCCAGGGCTTACTGTATGTAACTCATTTATCTTCATAGAATCCTGAAATCAGGCATTACCACTTATATTTTCTTTTCTCACCAAACCCAGGTAACCCCAGCACTCTTGTGTACACCATTTTTGTAAAATTTATTTTTATTTCTATGTGAATTGGTGTTTTACCTGCATGTATAACTGTGTAAGGGTGTCAGATCTTGGAATTACAGACAGCTGTTAGCTGCCATGTGGATGCTGGGAATCAAACTCAGGTCCTCTGAAAGAACAGTCAGTGCTCTTAACCGCCGAGCCATCTCTCCAGCCCTGTGGGCACCATTTTATCTTCCACCTTCCCTGTACCTGATGGGGCATCACTACACCTGTGTCTGAGAGAGGTGGCTTACTTTCAGGACTCAGCACACTTTCCCTGTGGACTCTGTTTCTTGGGGTCGTGGTCCTTGCTGGCTCTTTGCTGTCTGCCTGTGTGGTATTCCAGTGTGCACAGTCCTAGGCCTCTGAATTGACCCTAGGAGCATGGTTTCTGCTTGCCCAGGGAAGCCTCAGCAAAAGAAAATCAGATACCTCACATTCCCAGCCAGCACCATTTATTTCAAAGCAGTGGTTCTCAGCCTTCCTAATGCTGTGACCCTTTAATACAGTTCCTCATGTGGTGACTCCAGTCATAAAATTGTTTTTGTTGCTACTTTGTAACTGTAATTTGCTACTGTTATGAGTTGTAATGTAAATATCTGTGTTTACCAACAGTCTTGGGTGACCCTTGTGGGCCATGGCATACACGTTGAGAACCTCTGTTTTAGCGGCTAGCTCTGATGTGGCTGCAGAGCCTAGTGACTGGCACTCTGTCTCTTGCTTGTTTGCTGTGTAACTGTGGTTATCTGAGCATTTGTGAGCCTTCAGCTTTTCATCTGCAAAATGAGGACATGAGGTCATATTTGCAGTGCTTCACGAGGTGATGTAGGTGGAGGACGGACCACATGAAGTGGCACTTTGACTGGGGCCTCTTCCACAACACAGGCAAAAGGTAAGTTACTGTTATGGTTGGTGATTAAGTGGACTCTCTAAGGCCTGTGTGCTGAAGGCTTGGGCTCTAGCTCTAGATCCAGCCACTGAACGATGGGCTATCATCTAATCAGTGTTGGCTACTGGCAGGTTTGTGATTCGATGACATTCTTAGGAGATGCCTGAAGCTTTGGGAGGTGAGGTCTAGTTGAAGAAAGTAAGTCAGATGACCTTAGGAACCTTATTCTGGACTCCTCTCTGTCTCTGCTTCTTGGCCACTAGGAAATGAGTAAGCTGGCTCCTTACACCTTTCCACCTTCATGTTCTGCTTCACAGTGGGTCAGAAATAGCAATGCTAGATGAGAGCCGAAAACTTTCAAAGTGTGAGCAAAAATAAAATCTCTTGTTAAATGGTTTCTTTTAGTTATTTCCCACTGTAAGGAAAAAGTGACAACCCCAGGTACTAAAGGCTATCTCATTAAAGCTGGCCTAGACTTTATGACATTAGCAAAAATATAAACATCATCAGAATAAGAGTCTCCACCGAGTCCCTCAGTGACCTTTGTTACAGTGTGCTGTAAATCCACTGTGACCACCATCAAGAGGACACTAAATGCAGCAGATTTGTGCATTTCTACCCTGATTCTAACACCATTTGACTTAATAACTTTAGCCTGATTTTCAATCTTTTTTTTTTTTTTTAATCTGAATCAGCTATCTGTTGAAGGACACCATTGACTCTGTTGGCTAAGACTCAACCATAACAGCACATAAATCACTTAAGACCTTGAAATAGATGCCTGTGGTTAGTGTCCATGCCAGAAATCTGAACGCTCTAGCCTGGGAGAGAACCTTAAAGAAAGTTTTCCAAATGATTTTGCTAGCCAAGGTTGTGACCATGTGTCAATTGCTCATTAAGCAATCTCAACACTGATCAGAATGCTGATTCTCTCATTCAGTGTCAGAAACTGCAGGGTTCAAGCCTAGACAGACAACAGAATGACCAGGAGCAACTGAAGTACTGGATCTCTTTGCTCCTCACCCAGACCAAGGAGATCACAGTCTGGGGGGTGGGGTGGGGCAGAGCATGGGTAGCAGACCTTAGAAGTCTGCTATATGTAAAGGATCCAGAAGCATTTGACCAGAGGTCACAGGGGAAAGCATGTATTTGGTCATACCTCTGTTCACAATGGCATTCTGCAGCAGAAACAGCAGTAATATGAAATTACTATGCCATCACCCCTGTGTCCATGCACGGCTTTTTGGTTTTGAGGACAATCCACAGCCAGCAATAGAGATGTAGGAAGGGTGTGTGACATTATTTAGCACCTACCATCCACCAGCTGGTTTGCCTAGATCATCTCATCAAAACCACGTGGTGTCCTGTGAGGTAGGTGCTGATATTGTCATTTTATTGGGCAAGGAACTAAGGCTTCACCAAATCATTCTGTTAAATCTGGCTTCAAAGCCTGTGTCCCGGGCAACTCTGCTCTCATAAGGATGAGGAGAAGGCCCTACTTACTGAGTACTTCTTAAAGCTAACTGACTAGCTGGATAATCTGCTGTCTTGCTTCTGTTCCTCTTAATTAGCCAAGAGAAGTAAGTGATGAGAAAGGCTCGTTTTAAAAGGGTATTTTAGTGCATGTTTGAGTGTGAGATTCAGCATATGCCAGTGGACAATTAGCAAAAGAGACTGTGTCCCCACACAGTTACTGAACATTTGTCCTATTAGTCTGGCAGCAGGTTCCAAGGTGGCACTGGAGCTGCTGGATGCTCTGTGGTCCCTTCCCTAACAGAAGATGTAGAACCCACATGGCTGCACAGGTCACAGCCCTACAGAGCCTTCTAGCAGAGCAGCCTGGCACCAGCGATGAAGCAGGCCAGCTTTACTCCCCTCCAGCAGTCAGGTCAGTGACCCATGGACAAGGCTGGTCCGGGGCTTTCAAACAGCTGTGCTGACTATGCTGAACGCTACTAGGAATTCAAAAGACAAAAGGTAATCGAGGGTAACTGTCTCTGCTTTTAAAACAACCCCTTTTCTTTTATATTAAAGTCTATGTTTAGCAAACAAGAAGCAAAGAGGGCTTATTATATAGATTCAGTTTTCAAATTTGTCAAGAGTGAGAAGTTAAAGCCTCAGTTAATGAGGGTGATTTGTTTGTTCTAGGACAGGAAAGTTGTTTTAAAAATCTTCACTCAATTATATTATCTTCATTTTACAAGAGATGACAAGGTCTCACAGAGGTTAAGTCACATGTTCAAAGTCACAGAGCTGCAAAATGGCATCAGTGGGCCTGGTGCTGAAGTCCTTGGAATCAAGATTTTCCCAAGTGTGAGGAGCTGCTTATTTATTTTTGCCCAGGGATTCCTCTGAAAGGCAAATCTACAATCCTCTCTCTGTAAGCAGAGGCATTTCTCTGGCCTTAGCTAGGAATCTGTCCAGGGCCACCTCAGCACTCTGTCCCATTCTTTCAATCTGCAGATGTTATCACAGAACATGACTCCTGTTACCTGAGCACCTTCACCGTTTCTGTCCACTGGGCCTGCTCACTTTCCCAGGGGTCCACCCGAATCCAGTCAGATGTCTGCAGGGCCAGCCGGGCCATGGCAACTCTGTGATGGGAAGCCACCAGGTCCTTCTTTCCATAGCTGTCACTCACAGGTGAGACGATGCCCTCCATCACTTGGTACATTCCTGGGCAAGGGAGGATGGGGATGCTGTGCGTAAGTAAAGATACCTGCCACCTGGAAACACAATGCAGGCAGGGGCTCCATGCTCACATCTCATCCTGCATGTGAGCAGACCCTGGAGGTTACTCCTGGGGGGTTTAGGGCTTACAAGGAAGGGCCAGGGTACCACCCCAGTGACCCTGTGCCTTCTCTCTAGTGTCTTTGATGAACATTATGAGGTGTCTTTCTGTAGTGCACTGGATTTGTATGGTCTTATCCCCAAAAGAGGATTTCTTCAGCTTGTGTCAAGCTGACATAAAACCAGCCACCACAGTGAATGTACAAGTTTTTAAAATGTTCTGCCACTCTTCACAAACTTTCGTGTGGTATTTTCTCCTGGTCAGTTACTATAGAAGAACAGCATTGATTAATTTTCTAATCATAAACACTGTGTTCCTGAAGTTAAGGCAAGGTATCTTATTATTTTAAAATTTATTTATTTGTGTGTGTGTGTGTGTGTGTGTGTGTGTGTGTGTGTGTGTGTGAGAGAGAGAGAGAGAGAGAGAGAGAGAGAGAGAGAGAGAGAGAGAGATAGAGAGAGAGAGATGGATAGATAGATAGAGAGAGAGAGAGCGAGCGAGCGAGCAGCCTGTGGGAGAATATGAGAATCATGTGTGTGCAAGAGCCTGTGGAAGCCATAAGAGGGCATTAGATGCCATGGAGCTAGAGTCATAGGCAGTTGTGAATATTGGGAAAGAAATCTGTGGTTCTTCAAGAACAGTTAGTGCTTTAAACCATTTAACTATCTGTCCAGTTCCAAATGAAGTGCAACTTATTTGTGTATTTAAATATTAGTTTATTTATAAAATTCTTTGATATAAGGTCTCCTGGACCTTACTATGTACACCAAGGTGGCCTGACACTTACCATGTAGTTCAGGTTGGCCTGAAACTCACAGATACCCACCTGCCTCTGCCTTCTGAGTGCTGGGACTAAAGATGTGTGCTACCATGCTGACCTTATCTTACCTTTTTGCACACTGATGGGTTCTGGTTGTTAGTTATTTTTAGAGATGGAGACATGTCTATAATTCTCCCAATCAGGTTTCTCTATCAAGGCTACACCTTCCTCCTTTATATTCTAAAAGGACGGTATGAAGGACTGAACTCCCCAGTGGATCCCTCTTTCTCTCTTCCTTTCTTCCCATTCTCTCTTTCTGACTCTCCCTCCCTCTCTCTGATCTGGGGATTATACTCAGTGTGAATACTGCCCTTAGGCTGTACCTCATGGTGGTATATTTAATAACAGCAACCTGGAATTGGTACAGATCACTCACAGTCAAGCCATGAGAGTCAGAGAGTTTTAACTCATGCCTTTAATGCCAGCAGAGTAATGACTGAGTGGTGACCTATGCCTTTAATCCTGTAACTCCAGAGACAGAGACCTTCCTGTGTCTCTGTGAATTCAAGGCCTAACAACCTAACAGTAGTAGCTCACACCTTTACTCTTTATTCTAGGAATATGATGCAGAGTTGAACCCAGAAGTAAAGCAATTAGGCAGAGAAGACATTTAAGGCAGACAACTAGCCAGGCAGAGAACTCTCGAAGATAGCTTTTACCCTGTTCTGCCTGAGAAGTTGGCTGGGTGAGATTTGACTGTGGTCTGTTTTCTCTCTCTGTTATTCCAGATTTCCCCTAATATCTGGCTCTGAGTTTTCATTAAATAATAACTAGAATTCATGCAATAGTACCTCACCAGTCAAGTTTTATAAAGCAGGAGTGTAATTTGTATGAAAAGTTTGTACTACTGACTTAATATCCTTATTGGCTAGAAGATGATTCAGATTTTTCATTTCTTCACTATGATTTTTGGTAACTTGCATGTCTTTTTTTTTTTTCCAGAATTAGCCCCATTATATTTAAAGTTTTCAATTTATTGGTAAAAAGTCCATCACAACCTTCTCTTACGCATTTAACATCTGCACCGTCTGAAGTGTGGGTCCCTTTCTTTTTCCTTGCACAAGATTGCAAGGTTTGTTATTTTGTTAGTCTTTTCAAAAGAGCCAACTATATTGATTTCCTCTGCTAAATGTTTGTTTTCTGTCTCACCAGTTTTGCTTCTTTCTATGGACTCTACCCTGCTACTCTCTTGCTTTTCATTTTCTAAATTTGTGTGCTATCTGCCCAGCTAATTAACTTGATGTTTGTCTTATTTCCTAAAATAAACAATTCAGGCATAACATTCTCTATCTTTTCTTACGCCCCACACGATTCAGTATCTGCACTTTCAAAGTCTCTCAGTTCACACCATTTTCTGGTCTCTGTTGTGATATCTGCTTTCATCCACTGCTTAGGAGCAGTTTTTCTTAATTTCCAGGCAGATCATGATTTAGAGGATCTACATTTTTGGAATTAATTTCTGGCTTAGTTCCACCTTAGTCAGAGAACATACTGTAAGCTGATCCAATCTCTTGAACCATGTTGTGTCTTCCTTTATGTACGTTATGCCCTGATATATGATCAAGGTTGAGGAATGTTGCACATGTGCTTACAAAGCATTCTGTGGGTGCTCAGTGTCCACTCATGCAAGGTACATGGTGGCTTTGTTTAAATCTCTTATTACTGAATTTGTGTCTGCCTATGCTATTAGCCACCAAAAGCTAGAAAATCTCCCGCTAATATTGTGGACTTTTCTATTTTTCCTTTCCTGTATTTTTTTAAACTTTCACTTGACATATTTTAATAATTCATAACAGGGTGATATATGTTATAACATGTACCTTTATATGAGGCTTTTTATTGCTAGTAAGATTGTGTTACAATTTAGTCTGATAATAATATACACACGGCATAAGTATTTTTCTATTGTTTTCCTTCTTGAAGACAGGGTCTCTCTATGCAGCTCTGCCTCTCCTGGAACTCTCTATGTTTAGCAAAGCTGGCTTCAAGCCCACAGAAATCCACTTGCCTCTACCTCCCTAGTGCAAAGATTAAAGGTGTGCATTTTTCTACCTTTTAATTTTCAATATTTCTACACTTTTTTTTAAATCAAAGCCTTTGTATAAAGCCCATTAAGACATTTCCAGGGGGCTGGAGAGATGGCTCAGCGGTTAAGAGCACCTTCTGCTCTTCCAGAGGACCGGGGTTCAATTCCCAGCACCCACATGGCAGCTAACAACTGTCTGTAGTTCCAGTTCCAGGCAAACACCAAGGCAAATAAATAAATAAATAATAAATAAATAAAGTTTAAAAAAAAAAAAAAAAAAGACATTTCCAGTCAAGCTTGACAAATTTTTCTTTAAACTGGAACACTGAATTCATTTACACCTACTGTGATGTATTTTTATTTAAGGTATCTTGTTATTTTGTTTTCTTTTTCTTGCACACATTTTGTGCTTCTTTTCTTGATTGTTTAGATTTTTATTATTTCCTCCTCTTTGTCACTTAGAGCAGACACTATTTTGTACAGTTTTTTAAAGATTTATTTACTTATTAATTATACAGTATACAGAAGAGGGTACCAGATGTCATTACAGATGGTTGTGAGCCACATGTGGTTGCTGGGAATTGAACTCAGGACCTCTGGAAGAACAGCCAGTGCTCTCAACCTCTGAGCCATCTCTCCAGCCCCCTATTTTGTACAGCTTTACAACCAAAAGCTCCTTACTACCTTGCTATGACATTAGGACTTCAGGGAGGCGCTGCTCTTTTTGGCACCCCCTAGCTTACAGGTTGTTGTGGCTTATTTCTCCTTACTGTAAGACATTAATGTTTTGTTTAATGTAGGCAATGTTCCCTTAAAGTTATGCCTAAAATTGATATTTTCTTTGGACCTTTCTTCCTACACAGCAATCTTACTATCTTAGAATTACCCACCTTCTGGAATAACAGTAGGATTTCCTTAAGTCAGTGACTGTATTTTAAATTATAATACTGAAAGATAATTTTTATTAGATATAAAGTAAGTGGGTTGAAATACTAATTTTCTTCAATTCTCTCCAATTACTGTTCTACTGGCCTACACTGTTGCTGTTGAGAAGTACTGTATAAGTCTGCCCTTCCTGGGCAGGCTGTATTCTTGTTGCTTCATATATAGGCTTTTTCTAGAAGATTTTCTTTTATTTACATAGACTTGGGATCTCTTTAACATACAGATTAACGTCTTTCATTAGATTTAAAAAATTCTTAGTTATGACTTTTGTAGAATTTACCTGTGACTCTTTATTTCTGTTTCTTCCAGATTTCTTCCTGGATGTAGGGTCCTACACACCTTACCCTGTTTGGGATTTATTAAAGCCTCTGGGTTCCATGGTGGATAATTTCACCTGATTTATGTTCCTTCCACTCTGTCTATCAATCAGCCTGATTCAAAGTCATGCACTCACCTTTAGTGTTTTCTATTCTACCAAAATGGTAATACTCTCTATTTGGTCTCCTATGTTTTCGTCATTGCTCTATTAGAATTTCAGACATAAATTATACATATTTTATTAGATTTAATATAAGCAGTTAATTTTCTGTGACCAACTTTAAATGGTATGGTGTTTTAAGTTGTGGTTTCACATTTGTTATTGGTATATATAAATATACATATATGTATTTGTGTAGTGATCTTCACCTTGCAACTTGTTACTTTCCCAAATGTTATGATCAAACTAACTGACACAGCCAACTTTAGGGAGGGAGTGTTAATTTTGCCTCATCATTTTTGAAGGTTTCAGTCTATCATGATAAGGAAGAAATGCAAAACAGCTGTGTTCATGATGGTGAAAGTGTGTGGTTGGGCTGGCTATTCACACCATAGCAGACCAAAGAACAGAGGTCGCAAGGCAGGAAATGGCAGGCACCTCTCCCCACAGTGACCTACTTCCTCTAGCTGAGCTCTGCCTCCCCAAGTTTACAGACTTTTCAATGTAGCTCCATCAACTGAGAAATAAATGTTCAAACGCCTGTGTGGAACAAACTACACTATTGTCACCCAAAGGCTTATGATAACCTTATAATCTGTCTTGAGTGACCAGTCAGGCTGAGGACCATGAAGACAGGACTTACCTTGTTTGGCCTGAGAAGTTGGCTGGGTGAGAATTGGCTACTGACTGTTTTCTCTCTCAGATATTCTAGTTTTTCCCCAATATCTGCCTCCAGGTTTTTATTATAATACTAAATAGAATTCGTGATCTACATAATACAAATGCATTTAACTGGCCAAATGTCTAAGCCCAAGGTCTCCACTGAGACTCAAGGCCAACTCTTAGCTATGAGTGCCTGTACAAATAAAAAGAAAATCACATTCTTCCAAGGAGGAATGGGGGCATAGGGAGACTTAGGACCAAAGCAAGTCTGAAGCCTACTAGAGCATGCAGCAAACCCTACAGATTCATGTCTGACACTAGAGGCATGTGGTGGCATGATTTGAACTCCAAGCTCACATATATTCTACATGCCTGGAATCTTCAATATCTTGAGATCCCTTCTACAACTTGGGTGTCATTCATCCAGCTTTATACATTAACTTGTTAGGATTTCCTTCATTAAATCTGACCTCTGCATATTAACTAGCTTCACAGGTTTTCTCCTGGAATCTTGGTAAAAGCCTCTATGAAATTGTAACTTGCATTGCTGCATGTCATCATGGAAATCACATGCAATTCTGCTGCTGCTGTAGCAGGAGTCAGGCCCCTTGGCCTCTTGGACCATGGCTGCAGTAGTCTGTGAGTACCCGGGTGGCTCAACCTGGGGAAATTCTTCCTTAGGAGGCTCTGTGTGGGCAGGTACATGGGAGACACATCTATAAAAATAAGGTCTTTTAAATGAGTTTGTAATTTTACACCCTGGATCTGGATTTATTAAATCATGATAAATCCTAAAATGGCGTCAAGGCATCCTTCCTAGTGTCTCAGACTGAAGTGCTTGTTTTTTTTTTTTTTTTTAACTGGTTCTAATCACTTTAATTGTGGTGTCTTTTGTTTCAACTTCCAACATATTCTTTTTTTCTGGCTAACTCTCATGCCTTCCAAATCATTCTGCTCTGCTTTTTTTCCTCTCCCAATTTTCATTATAAACCTAGATAAGGGCATTGAACAATAATCATGCCACACATAAGCTGAATATTATCCTATCTTCAAATTTCCTTTACCAGCTTAATTAGTCCATTATTTTTGGGATTGGCCTTAATTAAAATTTTGGGACACCAGTAAGATGCAGTATGTCTTTAACAAAGTATAACAAGAAGAACTCCTGGCATAGTCTCCCCTGAAATTTCTTGTCTACATCTGAAATCTTATAAACATAGTCATTATTATATATCTTTTATATTGCCATTTGGTATTTTGAACCCCACAAAAATCACTCATAAAGCTTTGCTTAAAGTATTCTAGGATAATTTCTTCCCCAATCCAAGTCCCAAAAGGCCAAAGAATCATAAAATCAGATTTATTACAATAACAACCCAACTCCTGGTACCAAGTTTTGTATTGTTTGTTTTATGGCTACTACTCACTGTGACTAAACTTAATGTAGCCAACTTAAAGAAAGAAGGAGTCCATTTAGTTTAAAATTTCAGAGGGTTTTAGTGCATCATAGCTGGGAATACATGGTGGAACAGCTTAGTTCATGGTGATAGGCACATGTGAGTCAGCTTTTACTTGGCAGAAAAGAGAGCTTCAATGTCCTGTTTTTTTTTTTGTTTTTGTTTTTGTTTTTTTTTTTTTTTTTATCTCATCCTCCATCTCCCAAAGTTTTCAGAATAGTGCTACCAAGCTGGGCAGCAAACATTCAAACCACAAAAACTGGGGGGGTGTGTTTCAGATTTAAACTATAATCCAACCAAGGTGTGCTACACAGGCAAGCATGCCACATGCAACTAGGTAGTTTTCTGTTTTCCTCCTTGGACACATGGACACATATAAGTGTTCAGTGGTTTTAACTCCATCCAACATTTTGATTGGCTATGCTTTCATCTCCACACAGTTCCATATATTTAAAACTTTTCCAAATGTTTTAATATTTTGTTAGTATCAGCTTGATACAGTTCGATCAAAGACCATATACTATATAATTTCAATCATTTTAAATCTCTGAAGCTATGCTTTCTAGTTCATGGCATGATTCACTGAATTTTCTTATTGTGCTTGAAGAAAATGCCTGTTTTACCTGTGCTGTCTGTTGAGCTTAGATATGGGAGAAGTGTTCTCCTACATCCTTCTTGAATTTCCTTCCATTTTGTATTCTCCTTGTGGTTGTGAGGCTGAGAGTTGAGTGCTGGGATCCTCACTTACTGCTGAGAATTTGATAATTTTCTCTTAACTTCATGTGTTTTGTGATTCTGATCTTAGTGTGAACATATTTAGAGTTGTTATGTCTTAGGAGCTGAACCTTTAATTTTGTTGTAGTAATTGGCAGAAATTCCATTTGGTTGTTCAACAAATCTGGTATGTTGCTTTTCATAGTTTTCTTTTTCTTTAAATATAAGTGTTTCAATATTTTCACTTGATAAATGCTAGTTACACATCTTTTGTTCTCATTGCTTCTTCTTTGTTTTTTTTTCTCTCACTGCTTCTTTTGTGCTCATTTTAGATACTTGTTGGCTAATGTCCCTGACAGTTATTTCTGTGGACTGCAAAGATAGGCATGTTGAGGCATGACTGGACCATGAAATGACAGGACATGAAAAGGGGACATCCCATCATAGCAGAGGCAGTGTGACCAGGCATTAATAGAAAGAGGTCCCTTTAAGGCTGGAGATGAGTTTCATTAAGAGAGACAGCTTAAAGTAAGAGAGAGATAGCCGTCATGGACATGATGGGGATGAGGTTCTTCAGGAGGATGAGAAAGACTGAGCATGCACCAAGGAAATGAACAAAGAAAATGGTTTTGCTTTTATAAGCATTTGGGGGCTGGTGGTAAGTTCCACACCATCTAATTTAGCCTACTTACCTTTAATACTTTGTAGGGTCATAAAACTCTTTTTCAGCTCAGAGGAGGAGGGGCCGTGAGGTCATATTACAGCAGTTAACATAGTTCTCTGTCTCAGAGAGACAGAGAAAGAACTGTGCAGTGCGGGTGCAGGGAGGATGGTGCCGATTTTTCCAGGCTGTCAGGTCTCATCTAGAGTGGTCTCCTAGAGTGATTGATATTTATAAGTGGCAGGCCCATGCTATCACACTAAGGTGTTTATGTTGGTGGTTACAGATGTTTAATAGCTCATGATATCAGCTTTAAAAGTAAAGTTTCAAAGATGTTCGGTCTTATTGTGTTAATGGATGCCCCAAAGAGTGTAGCTTTCCCTCCTGGAAACTGGAAGCTTACAGATGCATTTGTGTCCCTAGATAGCTTGACTGCCTTAAGCCCTCTGCCCTAGACTTTGACCTTCCAGGGTCTCAAGGGTGGAAGAAAAAAAGTTGAGATTAAGGGAGCAGCAGCCAGCTTCTGACTCCAGAATGGGCTCCTAAAATGCATGTCAAAGGAAGCACTTGTGAAGGCAAGTGCTCTGGGCTGCAAAAGCCATGCTTATTGATAGACAACAGGGACCAGCATCTCAGGGCACAGGATTTTACTAAAGTCCAGAGTAGTAGCATGTGGTGATATACTGTATATTTAATAAAAAATAGTCTGGAATATCAGTGGACAAGACACCCAGAGAGCGAAGCCCTGAAGGCCAGGAAGTGGTGGCACACATCATTAATCCAGCACTTGGAAGGCAGAGGTAGGAGGATCTCTGTGAGTTCAAAGCCAGCCTAGTCTATAAAGCAAGTTGCAGGCTAGGGCTGTTACACAGAAAACCCTGTTTTGAAAACAAAACAAAAGAGAAGGCTGGAGAGCTAGTGCTGTACTCTGATATTCCAGACTATTTTATTAAATATACAATATATCAGTACAGTAGCAGGAATAGGAGAACATAGAAATAGGGATGAAAGGCCCTGTCTGAGCTTGGTGGACTGGACAACAGGAACAGGAATAGCCACAGAGTGACGATGTGGCACCTTCTACTGTCATGATGGGGATGGGGAGGGTGATATGCTGACTGATTCTTCTCACCTTGACACAGACAGACATTTGGGAAAAGGAAATCTCAGCTGAGGGACTACTTCCATTAAACTGGCCTACAGGCAACTCTGTAGGCATTCTCTTAACTGATGAAGGATATGGGGCCCAGGCTACTCTGGACAGTGCCATTCCAGAGTCAGATGACCCTAGGATGTGTAAGAAAGCAAACTGGGTGAGGCAGGAGAAGTACCTAGAAAGTAGTGTGACTCTGTGACCCCTGCTTCAGCTCCTGTCTCCAAGCTCCTGCCCTGGCCTCCCTTGAGGATGATCTGTAATCTGTAAGCCAAATAGACCCTGCCTTCTCCAAGCTGCTTTTGGTCATAGTGTTTGTAGCAGAGAAAGAAACCTAACTAGGGCAGATGGGTAGAGCTAAGGAGCCCAGCTAAGTCTGGAAGCTGTAGGGCTGGTAGGCTTCTGTCTTGTCTTCCCCCTGAAATTCTGTGAGAAAGGCATCCACACTATCGAATGCCAGTGTGAAGAGAACAGAACTGTAGGGCAGCATGTATAGGCAGAGTGCCTCATGAAACACTCCTCTCTCAGCTTTGGTGGTCCTGGGAGAGAGCCACAGATTCCCAAGGCTCTTCAAATGCAGTGGCAAAGGAGGTTAAGAATTAGTAGTCAGAGAGTACAGAGTACAGGGACCATGGTGAGCCCAGACATAACAGCATAGTGTGAGCCAAAGATGCTGAGGAAGCTTCAGCAGTGGAGGCAGAGTGGCCAGAAGCTCACACCTGTAATCCTGGGCAGGGAGGGCTGGATGCATCTTTTTAGAGACAGAATGCAAAGCTTCCCAGGATGCATAAGCTGCTCTTGGAGAGCTTGGTAGAGAAAGACAAACTTCATTAATAACTGACCTGTAATAAAGTTGACTTAAAATTAGATATTTTTTCTTCAACATTTGTGAAGCATTAGAGAAAGCAAAGTATGCTGCACCCCTGAATACCTGTGTCCCATTTTCTCCAGAGGATGGGTGTGTTACTTTTTCTGTTTTCCTGTTTAGAAGAAATGGGGCCTAGAAGGGCTGTCTGGGGGTAATTTACATACATTTGACCTCCGTGTTCATCTCTCATTATAGGAAAGCAGGATGGAAGGACAAAGACCAGCTTGCTACTTTGCTGGGTATCCTGGACAGACAGGTATTTCTCTATGGGTTAGCTCATTCTGACAGCAGGTCATACACAGAGAAATCAATGCTCTTTTAGAGCAGCCAGGAGAGGAACGTCAATCAAAATAACACTTGGAGCTAGGGCTCCGTCATGCCAAATGGGTCATGAGTCTGAGCTATTTCCCTCCTGTGCTGTCCCTGGCTGCAACCTCAGTGCTGCCTGTTATATGAACAGGGCCTCGCTCTCCCCTTCCAAGCAAGTTCTTCTCCTGTGATTCCCCTGGTGCGCAGCCTCACCTCCATTACAGCTCACAGATGATTGCATCGGTCCACCCTTGTCTTCCCCAAGAAATGGAGAGCTCCTAAAGGACACGAAATTGTCATTTCCTTCCTGGATAGCATCAGTGAGTATGAAGCTTTAGTAGCCTCATCTTGGAGTTATTAAAGCAATACAGGGCTGTGAATTTAATGTGGTAGATAGGGTTCCTCTTTATTTCCACTCCCTCTGGAAATGAGTAAGGTGGAGAAAGAGGAATAAAATAAAGTTGAGATCACAGGGGTAATGGGGGTATGAGAGAGAAGGCAATAGTTAGTAAAGTCAACAAGATTTTGGGCTCTGGAGAAATGAGGAATGGTATCAGATCGACCAGAGCCATTGGGCAGCAGAACCAAAAGAAGCCAAATTACACACACAGCTGCTGTGGAATAATCCTTTAGTACGCTGTAAAGATTTGTCACTCAAAATGGTCTAATAAAACACTTCTTGGCCTGTAGCTAGGCAGGAAGTATAGGCCGGGTGACCAAACTGAGGATGATGGGAATGAAAAGGGCGGAGACAGGGAAGGGAGCCACATAAGAAGCAAGATGTCAGTGAACTAGCAAAGCCACAGGCCATGTGGCAATACACAGACTGATAGAAATGGGTTAATGTGTTGGAAATGTTCTCTGTATGCTGTAAATAAAGTAACTGTTTTGGCCCATGGCGAGCACCGTAGCAATAGGCAGGAAATCAGAGCAGAGACAGGTAGAAGGAGGGCGGAGTCAGTCAGTCTCCATCCAGCTCCCCAAAGAAAAACCATGTAAGGAATCCAGGTGAGCCACGGGCCAGGCCATGTGGCAGGTAGATTACTAGAAATGGGTTGAATTAAGATGAAAGAACTAGCTAGTAATGCGCTTGAGTCATAGGCCAAACAGTATGAAATTAATATAAGCATCTGATTCATTTCTTTGGGGGATAAAAGTCACCGCCGCTTCTGGGTCCGAATTTCTGGCCCAAATGGGCCCGGAAATCTTTGCAACAGGTTAATTTAAAAGTAAGCACTACCTAGTAGCTAGTAACAAGCCTGAGTTATCAAATGAGCGTTTATGATTCACATTCAGCCTCTGAGTTGGTTATTTGGAACCAGGTAGTCAGGACAGGAAATGTTCGTCTACACACAGCCAAAGCCCAGAGTGACTTGGGAAATGAAGAAATAGCAAACTCTATAGGTTGAGGGTTTTTCTAAGGAATCTTAGGTATGTCCCAGCCTCCTGCTGCCTACCTTAAATCTCCCACCTGGTAGGCAGCATATGGGCTTTCAGACTAGGTTGAAGCAGAGAGAACTTGGATTCATGGGTAAAAGTACAGTTGAAGTAGGAGGGGGCACATCTAGACATGATGATTTAAATCTGTCTTCCAGAATACAAGTCGAGATGTCTCTATGGGAAGTTATCTAGATTCCTAGGGCATTTCCTCATATTTGGGGACCGTGCACCTACAGAACCAAGGATACAATTGTGAGGCCAGCATCACACATGTGTCTGGAGTTTAGGGCAGTATTGGGACCCGATCTGCAACTATGCCCGGAAGGCTCTTATGGCTTAGATTAAGTGCATCTTCCCAAGGTTCACATGCTGGATGCTTGGTCATCAGTGTGGCTGATACTAAGGGGAGGGGCCTATGAGGTAATGAGACACAGCTTGAAGGGGTCAAAGCTTTATGGAATGAGTTATTATGACAGCTATTATAAGAAAGGCCCACCCCACTCTCCACCTCTCCTCTGTCATCTCATCCCTCATGTCATGTCATGTCCCGTATGAGGACTTTATTAGAAGATGAACAACTTGATCTTGAGCTTCTAGGCTCCAAACCTATAACACCTCAGGCCAAGGCAATTTGTTATCATAACTGATAATGGATTAAGCAGAAAGGAGTCCTACTATAAAATAGCAGCCAGGAGAAAAGGTCATTGGCAGTCACAGGCAATGCAGAGATCAACAGAGAATTAAAGAAAGAAAAAGAGTCTTCCAGGAGAAGTGAGATGGTTCAGAGCACAGCGGATAAAGGTACTTGCCATGAAGTGACAATCTGAGGACCTACACTGTGGAAGAAAGGAGCTGATTCTGGTAAGCCCCCCCCTTCCCCTCTCACACACATATTACCACACCCTTGGCATGGCTTGGGTCTGGGAACCTTAACAAGGGTGACAATGAAATGAAGAAATGACAGATACAGAGACATGGGCACAGAGAGGCTGAGATACGTAGTCTGGGCTTTCTGATAAAGAAGCAGCAGCACTCTGGAAGCTTGCCCTGTTTACTATATACAATTGACAGGGAGGTGGGGATATGGTATATAACTGGACAGGGAGGTGGGGTTTATGATATTAGGGATGCAGGCTTAGCTAATCATGGTCTCCTGATAACTAGGGCAGTCTCTGGGTTATAAACATCTGGGGGTTTGGGGAAGTCATGGTGAACATTTTCTGTACACACTATCAACATTGGCACAAAAACCAGAAGAAGGCTTTGCCACCCTCTGAGCCTCACCTAGGGAAGGCTTCACCACTCCCATGATTCTGAAGCATTGGGATCCTTGACAGAGGTATGTTCATGCCAATGCTACACATTCAATCAGGACCTAACTAGCTCCCTACAACACACAAATTCAATACATGTTAAAAATAGTAATATTGTCAAAAATACTTCAGGGACTACATCCCACCCATGAAATAGGAATAAGATCTTTATAAAGTAACAATTATAAAACAAGACACAGCCCTTAGAGCTTAAAAGATAGTCATTCAATCATCAATGTTTATCAACTGTTTAGTACATGCCAGGTGTGGTGCTGATGCTGGGGAGGCAGGTGGTGATGCCACAGGCTAACTCCTGCACTCCTGTAACTTATGTTCTGGTGGACAACAGTGGCAGTGATATCAATTAGCAGAAACTTAGAAGAAAAATGTAAGAGAGTCATATGCCAGAATAAAGCACCGGGAGTTCAATCCAGGAGGTAGACTGGCATTAACAGAAACTCCAGAGAGAGGCAAAAATCAAGAGGAAATCATCAAAGAAGTGAGAAAACACTTTTCCTAGACTAGAAAGACACATTTGAGGATGATCACTAGTGCTTGGAACGGAAGAAGGTCTGCATCATGGCAGCCCCTTTGGAGAGTCCAGACCATTAGCTTTCGTAAAGAACTTAGATGTTTCCAGAGAGGACACTATAGGTCGAACATGCCTGGTGGAAAGCATTGTGCTTCTTCACAGCAGACAGTGGAGAGAAGTCTTCAGAATGTTCAATGAAAACAATTTCCAAAGTATAGTTCTGTATTTGGCCAATTATCAGTCAGTTAAAACTGAGGTTAAAAAAAAAGTCATGGCAAATTTGTCCTGTGGGCTGTAGTTTACTGCCCTCGGGAATACCAAATCAAACAAACCTTGTGTATACATATGCAAGGTCTTGGCCAACATAGCCATTATGCAGGCTTCCTCAGGAAGATGCCCAAGGGTGCGACTCTTCCAAAATGAGAACATAAATCAATAGAAGCAGATAGCATGAGATTTGAGAAACAGGGTTCAGAACCAGCTAGACAAGAAAGCCCCTTGGGAAACAGAAGGAAACTCCAGGAAGACAGTGTGTGTTTGTCAGAGTGCAGGGTTGGCTGTTGGGACCCAAGCTGAGTGGCTCTGGGGCTATCCAGGCAGACACAAGAAGATGTTTAGACATCTTCATAAGTAGCTGGGACTGGATTAGTGACAGGTGTAGGGAACCCAGGTAAATGAACAAATGAAGCAGTCGCTATCTCTAGGAAGAAACAAAGCATCTACGAGAGACAATGGAGTGATGGGGGCTGCATGGTCTAGTTAACACTGTTTACACTAACCCAAATGTCTGCAGCAAAGTATCAGCCAACACTGTGAGGTAATCCAATTGGGAGCTTGTAGAGGAGGTGAAGGTGGATGAATGAGGATGGAGGCATGAGAGCCAAATCTTCATTTTTCATAAGTGGAAACTGATAGTATAGTATAGACAGTATCTAAATCTGAAAAATGAACGGGTCAGAATAAAGCACATGTGGTTTTACTGCTTATCTGGTTCAGCTTATACTTTCTATTTTCCTTCATGTTATTTAAGTTTATATTATTTGTTTACTATTTATATCTATTTTACAACTTCACTATATACTCACAGTTTTCCTTGGGTAATAGCTTTCTTGAAAATACCATTTTTATATGTCTTCATAAAAACAAAAATTAAAAAAATAAAACTGTGCTAGAATCAGTGTGTGCTGACCAAGTTTGTAGATCATGGCCCCAACTTTTGGATCATTTAAGAGTGATAGAAAAAGCAAAAGCAGAAAACTAAGAGTCAAAGCAGTAGAATGGAAAGTTCAAGGCCAGACTGGGGAACTTCATGAGGCTTTGCCTCAAAATCTCTAAATCTCCAAATAAATAAATAAATAAATGGTGGACAGAGATATAGCTCACTGTGCTGTTTGTTTATCGTATGTGAGGCCCTGGGTTTAATTTCTAATCTCTCTCTCTCTCTCTCTCTCTCTCTCTCTCTCTCTCTCTCTCTCACACACACACACACACACACACACATACAAACCATGAACAAGGAGAATTATCAGCAGCTATCAAGATCCCATTTCACAGTGTATGGGCTCGTAATGGGAATACTCACTAAAAACACCATTTTCTTTTTTCCTGGTTTAAATCTGTATTTAAATCATACCATTTTAGAGTTATTAAACTCTTCAATGAAGAACTGAAGTTGCTTCTTAAGTCTGCTGGTGACCACACAGAGAAGATTCTCTGCTATCACAGAGCTTGAACTGGCTCCTCCGGCTTGGGGGCTGGGGTTAAGTCCATGGATGGATGGAGTTTCCCCATCTCTGCTCTGAGCATCTCTGGGGCTGTCTTCAGTGCTCCCTTGGATTGTTCCTGTCTGTCTGCTCTACTGCCTGCATCAGTTATCTACCTTCATTTCATCTTGAGATCTGGAGGTGATGCCGAGACTGATGCTGTACTGCTGGGAATGGCCTCTCTGCTGTCCAGACTCCCCCAGAGCACCAGCTGGGCAATGGTGTCTGCATTCATAAAGCCATCCTGACTTCTGGCTTCTTCTTTTCAATGACAGGCTCGCTGGCTATGATCAGCATTTTCTCCTGAGTCTTAGGCCTCCTTCTGATCCTCCTGCCTCAGTCTCCACAGTGTTAGCATTACAGGTCTGCACATCACACCAAACAGTTTGTTTCTTGATCACAGGGCTGTGGATCAACAGGACAATGAATTCCTCCTCTCTTGTTCTGGATTCTAAGAAGACGAAGGAGTTGGCTGACTTTCCTGTTCTTCTACTGGAGACAACAGAGGCACAGGATAGCAGGTGCTATCAAGCAAGCAGGTTTCATATCACACCCCAAAGTCAAAGGACAGAGAAGTACATTCTGTCTTTGTGTGATGGGAGCGTGAGGAGGGGCCAGTGATTCAGTCTACCATAGCCATTTTCTAGCACAGAGAAAATTGGATAAAGATATTGTGGCATTACAGCTAGTGTTTAACAGCATAATCATGGATACAAAATACCCATATAAAGTAGAAGGTTATCAAATTGCTAATAAAAGAATAATTCAGCAAGACCAGGTAGCATTTACCCCCGGTATTAAAGGACAGTTTCCTATTAGGATCTCTATTCATATATAACATTACTAAGACAATATATTTTTATGAAACCTAAATCATCATCTCAATACATTTTTAAAAGTCATTATGCAATATGCAATACCTACTCAGGTTTTCTTTAATACTCTTTGTAAATTAGATCTATACTTCTCTAGCTGATATACACTGTTTCAGGAGCTGGACCACTGGAACAAGGAGCAGAAGGGAAGGCCCTCCTTCCATCATTCTTTTCCAAGAATATGAATCCAAAATTAGAAACACACTTATTGTCATGTCCCTGAAAACTTGTGATTTGGAGATGTAACTAATGTAACTTTATCTGATAACAAAAAAATAGTGGGGACACTATTTAAATATCTCCATAACCAGCTCAGTGTGGGCTTCCCCTTCTCTTTCCTGGGGCAGTGGGCCTGGCAGGAGAGGGGACTATGAAACTGCCTGGGCCAAATATGTCCACGTTATCTTCCCAAAGCACATTTTATGAGAACTTGGCTATTCCTCTATGTGACCATGCTAACATTGATAACTGGACACTTCCTTCCATTTTAGAGTCTGGTGACCCTTCATCTTTTCAGTATAGGCATCATGCTGTAGAGTCCTAATCTAGCCTGCCCAAAAAGAAGAGAGCTGAGTGGCCACATGTCCATGTTATGGTCTCGACAATCAGCATCATCTGGTGGGCATGGATGAAACAACGTCTTGGCTGAGAAACTGGCCCAGAGATGAGTGCGATGCTCACTGTTCTCTGCCCAAATTCCTCACTCACTGAACTGGTGAACATAACAAAATGGTCAATTTGTGCCAATGAGTTCGGTGTGGTTTTTCGTGTGGCAGCGGTGCTGGCTAGCTTTATGTCAACTTGACAGAAGCTGGAGTTTTTGTAGAAGGAGCCTCAATTGAGAAAATGCCTCCATAAGATCTGGTTGTAGGCACTACCAGAAAATATGGGATTTATATTAGAACCCAAGTCTATCTCCACTTTCCCAATGTACTGTGCTGAGGAGGGGCAGTGAAATCTGGACAGGGGTGGCGAGGCTAGCCAAGGCTAAGAAGGGTGTTCACATGCTAGAGTGTGGTCCTCACACTAGGCTACTTTGGGGTATGTGATAGAGAAACAGGCTTTTTGGAGCTGATCTAAAAAATGTAAGCATCTTTGCCAGCAAGCCTGGGCTTTTATAGGATATTATTACTACTTAAAATGCTGGCAGTCTCACAAACCATGAAGTAAAGCCTTAATGGCATCTCAGACTAAAAACTGCATTATTTCCGCAGAGAACGCCTTGGCACATTTATCAACATTTTATTAAGACCTACCATACAAGTTTTAAACAAAACTAACACATACTAAAACAATTGAGATAAGGGATGGGTAATATTAGGATGTGGCTGTCTGGGAGCATGGGCTATTTCCTTTTCTCTTTCACAGACTTAGTCCAGGGCTCAGCAGAAGTAGAGAAACACAGGGTCCCAGTAAGCTCCCAGCAGCCAGCCTGGCCCACATCAACTCTCTCTTCTTGCTCATTTTTCTCTTTGGCTGTGCTGGCTGAAAAGCACCCTGAAAATAAGGCCCTGAAAGGAAGCTATCTAAGACAGATCAGCAGTAACTGTAGCAAATGCTTTGGGGAGTTGAGGAAACGTGGGAAGAGAGCTGGAGGATGGCAGGTTTTTAAAGAGCCAGGATTTCAACCACACAGGATAAGCCTGCTTTTAAAAAGAGATTACTGCGATTAAACCTGGCTTCCAAGTGAAGCCTGGAGAGCATGCTCTAGCTGAGGCTGTGGAGGCTATGGGGCTATTTGGACACTCTTTTCTTTAATTTCCTTATCAGATTCCAAGCACATTTAACACGCTTTGCATCTGTTTGTTTCTCCAGCCAAAATTTTCAGCCCTTTGCAGCACAATGCTGTAGTGAACCAGTAGCTCTCATCCCTTCCCAAGCCAAAGCGTTACCTGCATTGTGGAGGCCTGGGGTACAGAGAAAAGCAGATTCAGGTAGCCTGCAGTCTCAAAGTGGAGTCTGCAGCTTTGGGTGTGTACCCACCCTCTCTCCCTCCTTGGTGCCCTAGGTGCTTACTTGCTGCTCTTCTGTCTGCTCCTGATCTCTGTGCAGCGTCTTCCTTTCAACAAGCCCCCTCCAGAACCTTTCAATGCCCACGCTCACCAGTGGGTGGTTTCTCTTTTATTCATTTCCAAATGTCCTGCTTTCTTTGTATACACCTTTATAACAACTTAGGAAAGCAAACAAAAAAGCAGCAGTACTTCCTGTGGGATAAACCTTCCTTCTGGGCCGGCCTGTATAGAAGGGATTAAAAGTTTGTATTTATTTGGCATGTGTGCGCTCACATTATGGCACTAGTATTGAGGCCAGAAGACAAACATCATGAGTCCATTCTCTCCTTACACCATGAGGGTTCTGGGGATCAGACTTTGGCCATCGGGTTTGGTGGAAGGCACCTTTATTCCTGCTGAGCCATTTCTTTGGTCCTTTCTTCCTTCCTTCCTTCCTTCCTTCCTTTTTCTTTCTTTCTTATACAGAAAGGATTTACAGAAAGGACTTTTGGTCCTCTTTCCATCCATACCCTCTATAATCATTTATGGGCACTTGGCATTGGCTGGATGACAGTGCTTCTGTCTCAATGAGTGGTTACAAAATCCCTGGCAGAGTGGTTGCTTGCTTGGGGTCCTGATTATGTGCAGGCTATTAGAACCTATTAATTTTCACAAATGAGTGAATGCCCCCGGCCCCTGCTGTGTGCATCTAGTGATGATGTGCAGGTAATGTGCCTGATGAATCTAGTGTCTGTCTTTTAAGAACGCCACACATGCCTGGCAGTCCTGGCACTCTATCTGGACATAATGTTGATAGGCACAGTGGCAGCCCTCACACTGATGTCCTTGAGCTTCAGGGCTCACATGCTGGGCTCTCACAACTAGAGGCTTTTGTCACTAAGCCTTGAGAACCAGGGGCTTCAAGCTTTCAAAGCCAGAGGCTATAAGGTAGAGGTCAGGGCACACAGCATTGAATTATAACCCAGAGTTTTGATTGGGGTCTTCAACCCTTGGCAGCCCTTTGGAGTTCAGCTTCCCTGCATTGCTTGCCCATGTCATCTTTAGCAGTCTTAACAGCTTCTAGATCCTGCCCTGGGTTGGGAGCTCATTGGCTGCTTTAGTGCTATGGAGCTTTGGGAATCATGGCTCTTACCCACAGTACCTCTCTATGGTGCTACGCACTAAATAATGGGGCACTTAGCTCTCATGGTTCTCGGTTGAGTGCTTCCTATTAGGCACATGGGCATGAAGGAAAGTTCTACCAGTTGTCATCCAGGGGCCAAATGTCTACTCCCCAGTTTTGTTCACTTGAGGAAAAAAAATTAAAGAGTACTTACAGTAAACATTTAGGAAACTTAACATTCTTGAGTATTTAACAGTGCTAAACTCCTAGATAAATACAAGACATGGGGGTTAGATCCTTTGTCTTAAGAGTACGTGGGGAATTTTTAAGTTTTTTGTTGAGTTTTATTTATTTATTTTCAAACAGGTCTCATGTAGGCCAGGCTGGCCTTGACCTTACTACTTATCAGGTCAAACTCTTGAACCTCCAGCCTATACCTCCACAGTGTTGGGAATCTAGGAGTATGCCTGTGGTGTTTTTATTATTTTTAGAACTCAGAAAATGTCAGAGTCTGTGGCTTCTCAGAAAGCCTTTCCTCGAGGGCCTTAGATCTACAATGAACTTTCTAAAGAAAAGCAAGCAGGTGTGAGGGAGTGGTAGAGTTGTCTACAGGCATCCTTGGTTGGGTGTGTGGCCCTTTGACTCGTGGGAAAACAGCACGGCTTGGCCTTGTCCTCCTCTATCTGTGATACCATGCAAAGTGGCTCTACTTGGGAACAGTGGGGAAGCTGCCTCTTCATCTGCTTCAAAAGTCAGGCTTCCTAGAGAATTCAAAAGTTATGTCAATTCTCCGAATTCCAGTCCCTTTACCTACATGATGAGCATTAAGTGATAGCACACATTTCCAAAGCCCTGGCGTAGCAATCAAATGCATTGGTATAGAGAACAAAAACTATGTCATGGGCAGACATGGTGGATGGCATACAGGAAATACTACTGAATGTTAACCAGGTCCCCTTTGTCACCACAAGCACCATTTCCTCCTGGGTATAAACAAAGAGACAAACATGGAGACAGTTCTCATGGGTCTGGATCCTCAGCCTCAGGAAGGCAGCTAGCCTCCACAGGGTAGTTAGTGTTGGGCAGAGGCACATGGGCTGGCCTCCAGATCTCAGAAGAGGCTCAGAGAAGGGTAGAGTGGATTTTCTGGAGGCTGGAGAGATGAGTGGGCCCCCCTCAGTGCAGACTTCATGTAAGGAAGGCAGAGGCTTGTTAATCAAATCAATTCTTCCTACCTTAATTATACTAAAAGGGGGGATTTTAAAAACATTTCCATGACAACTGAAGCTTGATGACTCTTTGACTCTGCGCGAGCATCCTGGTCCATTTCTTGATACATTTTCAATTTACCTTCATGGTAATTTACACTTAAGGAAACTATCCAAGATCTGCCGGGGATTCAATAAAATAGGTCATGGAGTTAAATGCTGTGTCGGAACATGGGGTTTAATTTTATGGATAAAATTTAAACTGCTTAGCTGTCCCCCTACCTCTGTATTCGTGTTAAGACTAATAATTACCCATTGTACAGAAGCCAGGGCACCATTTTCTTAATTCTTTAAGAACATCTGGTAAGGTCATGGACTCTGCCCTCCAGGTGAACAGACATTGAATTAGGGAAAAGACCTGAATGGCCCAATGGTTAACCTCTCCCACCTGGCTGTTCTGAAACTCGGTAGGAACAAAAGCCCGGCTCAGGGATTATTCCTAAAACTGACTCTGGAGAAAGCACAGAGCTGGGCAAGGCAGGTCTGGCAATACATCAGGTGCTCAAAGGAAGGTCCCCTAAGAGCGTGCCTTTGCTGTGCACCCAAGTTGCTCACTGATGATGAGCTGTAGGAGGTTTCCTGTTTTCCAGGTGAGCAGGGAATCAGATGAGCCTTTGCCATGGAGACAGATTGCTTCTTTTCAGCCACCCAAGGTTATTTTATTCACCTAGGCTGCAGCTTCAAAGTAAACAAGGACCACTTTGTATAATGCTCAGATTAACAATGTTAGGAGTGCAGAATAAAAGGACCCAGGTTTTCAGGTTGTAAATGTTTTCCCGAGTTAATGCAATTTCACTGCTGAGTTTTGTTTCTAATAACACCCTGAATTTACATGCCTAATATAGACCTTGGCCAATTCTGCTTATGTAAATTTAGGATGATCCTTCCACGTATAATATATGACATAATTTAAACTAGCTGAAAGCAAACCATTCTCAACAAACACTTAAAACAACTGGTCCCTGTAGGGAGATTTTTTTTTTTTTTTAAGTTGTATTTTTCCTCTCGTTTCAAGTACTGTTTAGGGCCTCTCTGTCTGCTCTGTGGGGCCTCCACTGAGGAGCGTGTTCAGGAGGAATGTGCTGGGCAATCACTGAAGTAGGCATAAGGAGTCAGGATTTTCCTGGGGACTGCAGATCCTCTGAGTGTCCTGAACATGTGGATGTGCACAGTCACTCCAAGGAGGTGACAGAAGCCCCAGGGTTTCCTTAGCTCATTATCTTTCATGGATTGTTCTGCAGGGTGAGTACTCAGAGTTCTCCACAGGCAGATGGCACCAAGAGGCCAGCCTGCTTCTGTTTGGATGCACTGCTTAAAACATGACAAGGAATTCTTACTTTTCTTTTTTTTTAAAAGAATCTGTGTACACACAGACACACACACACAGACACACATAGACACACACACACACAGAGACACACACACACAGACACAGACACACACACA
>PVIH01009826.1:0-36947 GCA_004025045.1 Sigmodon hispidus | reverse complement strand
TCGGCTGTCTGTCCAGTTGGTTGGTTGTGGATGTATAGGCCAGGTGAGCTAACCTGTGAGCTTCTAGGGATTTTTCTGCCTCTGCTTCCCATATGGACATAGGAGTTTACAGATAAATGCTACTCCATTGGCTTCGCCTTCGTTCTAGAGATCTGAACTCAGGTCCTCACACTTGGGCAAGTCTAAGGAGGCTGCTAAGGTGCAACAAATGGTCATTAACCCTTCTTTGCTCCTTTCTCCCACAGGTTGGTATAAATAATTACATTTCAAATACTATTAAAATAAAAACATTTTAACTCTTTGACATTCACAAAGCTCTGTTACATTATGTACATTCTTCTACACAGACTGACCTGAGTAGATACATTTTCTTTTTCTTTTTAAGGAGATAGATATTCTCATGCAGTGCTAAGATGTGGCCTACGCTAAGAATTCTCAGATAGTTCTGAGCATTGTCAGGGCTGCTGTGACCCTTGCTGAAAGAGGCTGCAGGGCTGAACTCAAAGATGCCCAGGCATCATTGTTCGCATCCTTTCCTCAATGCCCAGGTCAGATCACCATCTACTACTCTCCAGGGCGTACAGGTTTACATCCTAACAAAAGTTCAAACAGCCACTTGTCCAAGCACTCCTCTGCATGTCCTGTCTCAGTGGGTCAAGGGGGCCATTTCAAGGTTGGAGACAGTAGCAATGGGACTGAGAGCAGGTCCTCTGTCTGGCTTCAGAGGCTTTGCATGTTTATGTATTCTATGCTTATTTTAACTATACCAAGAACCTCTTAGATTAAGATTCATAGGAGTTTAAATCACTAACGTCTGGGGGGGGGTTTCAAGGAGGAGGAAGGGGCAAGGAGAGTGGGCAGGGAAGAGGGGGGGGGAAGGAGACAAAAGCCAACTTCAAGGGATTTTTAAAGGCTTAAAAATACTTCAAAAAATGTAAGAAACAATTCTCATTACTATTACTATTATGTTGGTTTCGTGTGATAAAATTATTTTAGTCTAACACATTTGCTTAAATATCTAGATAATGAATCCAACATAATGCACGTCCTTTGAAATCCTATTTACTTTACCTTTGTCTAATTTTAGATTTAATAGAGTTACCAAGATAATAAGTGTAATGAGTTCTCATATACTCTTCAGTCAGTTACTGCTAATTTTTACATTTTAAATAACCAAGCTACAGATTTCCTAATGTAGAAAATTAACAAGAATCCAACACTGCCTACTAATAATTCGAACCTCCCCCTCCGGGTTTACAGTTGAATTTGGGATCTGTTGCACGTAGCAGTCCAGTATCTTTAGTCTCCTCCAAACAGAATCTGGACTCTAGAAAAGCTCTGGCCAGTTACTATGAGGAGCATCCCTGTATTGACTGATGCTTTCTCAGGGTTCTACGAAACTTATGCACTTTAGACAAAAAGACGTGAGAAGTCAGGCCAAGCACTTCATAGCATATCCCGACAGAGGCTCAGGATGCTGAGTGTGTTTTGCTTTTGGCGTGTTAACCTCGATGTGTGGCTAAGTTGGTATCTGCCAGATCCCAGCAGTGAATCCACTATTTTTTCATGTGAATCTGTAATTAGTAAGTTTTTGTAGAAAAAAACTGAGACTATAAAATAGCCCATGTTCTATTGTATCTTCGCCTACTAATTTTAGTATTCACTGGTGATGCTGGTCCATGACAATCATTATTGTAATGTTTTGTGGAGGGTGATTTTCTTTTTCTAACATTCTTTACACAGTAGTACTTATAATTATCCTGTAAGAAAAATCTGTCCTTTGACCTTCATTTTTTCCATTTATTTTTATCAACACAGGTTTGGGTTTTTATTTTATTCTATGAAGGTGAAATCTAGTATTCTTACTTATTTTGTTTCTTAAACTATCCTAGATGAACCTAATAGAAATGCCTTTGGGTTGGCTCTGGACCTTTTTGGGGTTTGTGCTCATCATTTATTAAGCATGTCCTTGATTTTTGGTTTTCTGGACCCCTAAGATGTCCAGGCTCAGCTCATCATTTCCCTGCTCCAGCCTCCTCCAGGTCCCTCTTCCTCCCTCCCTCCCTTTCTTTTCGGTATTAGGCGTGAACTCAGAGCTGTACTCATCCAAGCCAGGCAAATGTTCTGCCACTGAGGCATAGCCCAGCCTTCTCTTCACATTTTTAGATAGGCTCTCACTAGGTGCTCAGGTTTTGATCATCCTGGTTCAGTTGTCTGGGGAACAGGGTTTACAAACTATGTCACCAGGGACAGTGCAACACATTCTTGTCTTTTACAGAAGAAAGGCATTTAGAGGCCAAGGGGCCTAACTACACTCACTGCTACTGAAGTTTGATTATTGTTCCTAGACTTGGGAAGACTGACTGACTTACTTACCCCCCCCCCCAATACATTCAGCTACACTGGTTTACTAGTGGTGGGCTCCTCTAGTCTCAGCCTCTTCAGCACTGGGATTACCGGTGTTTACAGCTGTCCCTGACTCTTTAGGTAGGTCCTAGGGATTAAAGGCAGATGCTCATGCTTGTGTGGTAAGCACTTTACTAACTGAACTACGTGTGTGTATGCGTGTGTGTGTGTGTGTGTGTGTGTGTGTGTGTGCATATATCTGTATCCACTATAATGCAAGTTCTCACACCTCTTCATGACTACTCATGGTGTATGTGTGCGTGTGTGTGCGTGTGTGTGTGTGTGTGTGTGTGTGTGTGTGTGTGTGTGTGTGTGTGTATCTCTATCCACTATAATGCAAATTCTCACACCTCTTTATGACTACTCATGGTGTGTGTGTGTGTGTGTGTGTGTGTGTGTGTATCTCTATCCACTATAATGCAAATTCTCACACCTCTTTATGACTACTCATGGTGTGTGTGTGTGTATTTGAACTATGTCTTCATATTGAAACCTCAATTTTCAGGTCAACACTAGAGGCCATGCTGGACTCTCTTCCTTTACTAGGTTGCCTTTCTTCAGTAAACTAAGCCTGGCTCTTGCCCACCATCACCTACTCCTATACTTTCCCTAATATTTACACACCGAGGGGGCAAAGCTGCTCAATCACTCTCTGTAGGGAGCATAAATCTGCATATACTTGTTCTGAGCTTTGCAGGGTCCACCCTGGTGCTGTTTTAAAAGAGCCAAAGCTAGGTTTTTCTTCTCTCTTCCTCTGGGCAATTAAATATTCCTGTAAATGGGCTGGCACCTTGGAGTCCATTCTCTGCAGAGGAATGCCTAACCCAGCCTTGAACTTGGGATGAGGAAATGGGACCTGCCTGGAGTGGATGCACCAGGCTGAGCTGACCTACCTTGGGACTTCCTGCCCTTTTGGGGGAGGGGATTGGGGGATGGGGTGAGGGGGAGGCTGAAGGCAGACTGGGAGAGATTGGGAGGAGGGAAGGATGGGTGAGCAGGGGGATACATGGAAAAAAAGAGACCTTTTTAAAAAAAATTAAAAAAGAAATTTAAAAATAAACGTTCATGTCTAAAAAAAATACTCATTTGTGACATAGTCCATTCGCCACTGTATCTGATTGTATTTCATCTTGGGTTCTCCCAGGGCATGCTGGGAAACTTTAAATATGTATTTAGCCTTTCTGGCTGTCCATGTTCTGAAAGTCAGAGCAGAATCTCTGCTCATCCCCCATCCTTCCTGCTCCCTCCCATTCAACCCCTAACTAACCAATCTCATTAGTTTATAAAATCTATTCTTAAATGATTTTGTCCTTTTAAATTTATTTTCTCTATAATTATCAGTAACTCATAAATTTCCCCAAGGTCTAACTCTATCCTGACAACCTCATCTTTCGGAATATTTATACAGACATATCTATTCAGTTCGTTTTAATTAATGCCCTTTGTGCTGTTGGGAATTCTGCTTTGCTGATTGTCTGATCTGATGCTGCCCTGGCTTTGCTGAATGCTCTTTGCACGGGTTGACCTGATGAGCTGCTCAGCAAAGATGCCAACTGCTGGCCCCTTGCTCTGAGTGATGGTCACTTCCTATTTGTAAGGCAGAGATGGTTACCAGCCCTGGCACTTGAAGCCTAGAGCTTTCTCTTTAGGGATCTAAGAGTCTGGCCTGCTGGGCCGGTATAGCAGCAGCTCCAGTTCTGCATCCCTGAGACTGGGGCTTTGCTGAACACTCACAAATGTCTGCTCCTTTACCTGCAGAACTTGGTCCTTAACACCCAACATCTGGGACTGTGTAGCATGGCAGAGCTACCTGAAAGGCCCTGGCAGAGAGCAAAGTGATGCTAGAGGACACCCAATATATTCTCATTGTTCCTTGTGTATTCCTTCTTAAATTTTTTGGGATGATTATGGGTTTGCATGTTTTAACAAGCAGAGTAATCTCATGTACCCTTCATATTGTTACTGTCAATGGTAACAACCCTCAGTGTTAGACTATAATATTTTAGCCAGGCTCTGGAGACTGGTATAATCCAGTGACCTTCCTCAGACTTCTTGTTTTACACGTACTCATTCAAGGGTACTCATATAGCAGGTGTGAGCGTGGATTAGTTCTGCTGAGATTATCTCATTACAATTTCCATGCGGCCATTAATCAAAGCACGAACACGTCCATCACTACAAGGACAAGACCTTGTTGTCTTGTCTTGGTCTCCTGCTGTGTTTTCTTGGTCTTATGTTGCTTGTTAATGACCGTGCCCACTGCCCTGTTTCTGAGACTCTGCCCCTCATCCCTGGCAGCCATTAATCTATTCTTATACAATTTTGTCACTTCAAGAGTATTATCTAAGTGTAACCATGTAACACATGACCTTTTAGGAATGGCATTTTTGACTGAGTCCTATTGCCTGGAAATTCAGCTAAGTTTCTGGGTGAATAGTTCACCTCTTTTTTTTTCACTGCTGTGTGGATATAGCCGCTGCTTGAAGGACAGCTGGGTGGTTTCTGGGTTTTGGCTGCGTGAGCAGAGCTGTAATGAACATTTGTGTACCAGTTTTTATGTGAACATCTTTCCACTCCTCTGGGATAAAAGCCCAAAAGTACAACTGCTGGGTCATATGGTAGCTGCATGTTTAGCTCCATAAGAAGCTGTCAGACATGCTTCCCTGAGAGCTGGCCCATGTGAATCTCCTGCCGTCAGTTAGGCGGGCTCCAGTTCCCAGTGTTCCTGGCATCTGCTCATGCCAAGAGTCTGCATTTTAGCTATTTTGGAAGGTGTGTGGTAACATCGTTTGTGCTTCTAAAGCTGCATTTTCTTACGGGTGAATGCTAACTCTCCTTCCACACACAATTTACTATCAGTGTCTGCTCCTCAGTGAAGAGCGGAGGCCATGAAGCACATAAGCACCCTAACCTGGAGCTGCCGAGTCTGATGCTATGTCACCTGCCACAGAAACTGCCTCCTCATAGACACGTTCAGGATTTGTCTCCCAACAGAAGGACAAGAAGAAAATGTATTATTAAGTTAGAAAAACACCTCCCTTTGAAAGAATATAATACATACAATCTCAAATCCTCAAAGCCTCGTGTGACAGGGGAAAAAATTATCTTGGTTCAAAACAACTTCTGGAATAATTCAACATTCTTAAACCTATCTTCTCCAGAAAATTCTTTTAAATTAGAAATGTGAAAAGGATTTTTCTTTTTTAGACCAAGCTGGAACACTGCCCATGAATATATATTAAAGTCACTCTGTTTGATTAATACACATTCGTGTGAGCCCAAGATTAAAGTAACATGCTGGGCTTATAGTGTATTTACTTATGCTCTCATGGTATCTCTGAAAGCCCAGAAGACCCAGAACTGGGGCTGTCAGTGGCTTAAATGGAATTATTATAGCTTAATTCTCCCCTTATCTCAGATTGTACTGCACTGCCTTATCATGATGCATTTAATTCTCTCCATATGCACTGTGCAACAGAATTAAAATGAAAGTCGGGAGGAGAGCAAAGGGGTTGTGCATCATATTGAACACTGATCAGACATTTTTACTTAACATGGAAAACTGTGAGTATAAATGATGTCATGATAAATATGTTCCCGTTTAAAATGCAAGTCACTGGGAGGAAAAAGTGGGAGCCATAAAATACCTTTCCCCTCCTCAAGGTTGTCCAAAGGGCAACAAAAAAGGACAAGGCTTTGGGCTGCATTGTTATCTTTACGATGCAATTTAATCTGGGATGCCACAAGCATGTGGGGCAAGATAGTTAGGAAATAACATCATAAAGTATCAAGGAAGGGCTGAGAGATACCTTTCTGTGGCTTCTCGCTCTTCCATGCATAGATATGAGAAAATTATGCTAACCCCTCTGGTCATGGCCAGCCCTGAGCTGGGGCTTATACAAGAAAGGCCGAATATACACTGAAAATACAGTGTGAGCCTTTTATTTAAGCCTAAAAATAAATAACACTGTAAGGGTGGGAGTTGCTATTTCTAGGTGACAACTGAGGAAATGAACTCTGGCTGGAGTAAACTGCTCAAGGTCATGTGGCTACTGAGTGGGCTGGACACCAAGGCTGATTGCAAAGCTAGTGGCCTTTCTGTAACCCATGACGACAGGGAGGTGCAGTATCTGCTCTGGATTTCACCACCACCATATTTTGTTCTATGAGTTTGAACATGAGAGAAATATCAGAAAGATCTTGATACCTAGAGGCAACCAAGTCCAGGGCTGAATGGGACTGAAAATTCCTGTGTCATGGAGGATTCCTTCTAGTGGGTACTAGGTAAAAGATTCTCCTTTACTCCACTTCACACCGAAAGGCCATCTTTACTTGGCATTTTGGGCTCCAAAAATAACACATGGCCACTTCCCATTCTCATTAGTTGACTCAGATTCTGTCCTGTCCATGTCTGTCCCTGAGAATCCACATTTGGAGAGACAAAAAGAACATTCTTTGATGTGGGATGTTTTTCTGTATGCTGTGAATGTCATTGGATAATAAAGAAACTGTCTTGGCCTATGGTGGGCATCTTAGAAGTAGTTAGGAAATTGGAGCATAGATAAGGGAAGGAGGGCGGAGTCAAGAGAGACACCATCCTGCCGCCCAAGAATCAACATGTAAAAGTAACACAGGTAAGGCATGGGCCATGTGGCAAGACAGATTAAAGAGCTAGCTAGCAATGTGCCTGAGACATAAGCCAAACAGCATGAAATTAACATAAACATTTGGTGGGGGAGGTTTGGAGGGGTGGCTGCAGGCAGATCCAGACTGCAGGGCTGGGCCAGGCCAGAAACTTCTTAAACAACTCTCCACATTTGAGAGCCAAGGACAGGCCTCAGTGTCCCTCATATTAGCTGTGTAACTTCTTTATGCCTCAGTTTCCCTATCATAGAATAGGGGAAGTAATCCTATCTGCTGACTACTGCACTTCCTTGTATACACCCTCTCCTCAGAATTACCCATGTGATGCTGTCCTGGGCATTCCTGTTACTTCTTCTAATGTCCCACCTCAGTCTCCTCTGTGGGCCACTTGATTCAAACGTTCCTGAGATGCAGAAGCAGCATCTTTGTCTTTGTAAAATGCAACTGTACTTAGAGCAGGGCCTGCCTATGCTACAATCATTTCTAAGGTTCTGCATCCCTCCGCCTGGACTCAGTTACCTTTGTCTCAGCTCTTTCTCACTCCCTTCCATCACAGCACATTTCCTTGTCCTTAGGGATCCTGCACCAGCCACAAAACCATGGTCACATATTGGCCTTGGACTCTGGAATGTTTCTCTTCACCCCTAATCTGACCACTACCTTGTCTATTTCCAAGTCTTCCCAGAAGAGCCATCTTGGAGTCCCACTTTCTTGTCTGCAGAAGTCCCCTCCTCAGTGTCTGGAGACCCTGGGAACCCTTCATGTACTAGACCCCTGCAGTGTCAGCTCTTCCCTGTGTCTGTTTCTTTAGGGGCTCAGCCTGACCTGTCCCAGCTCTCCCCAGCTATCCACTCTTGACCTTCCCAGGATCCCAAGAGCAGTCCTTCTAGGGATACCTCCAACAAGACCGACAGCACAATGTCCCACCGCCACCCCATCTCTACCCCTTCTCCTGCTCAACTGTCACCCTCTTTTTTCTGAAGTTACCCCAGAAGAGCCACCTAGAAAAGCCATTCCAGGGCTGCTGAGAAATGTGCCCCTGAGTACTTTAGAGGCTATAGCTCACATGGTCTCACACAGCATATCCAACATGCTCCTTTCTCTGCAGGCCTCACTCTTGGGACTGTACTGCCCAGCTTGGAAAACAGTGGAGAAGCCTTTTTTCCCTGCTCCAGGCATCACTTTCCAATACCCACCCTGGCCCTGCTCATCCATTACAGGTTTTCCAGCTGTGGTCCCACCTCCTGGTATCCCATAGGAACCTTCATGGGGAGAGGCTGAAAACCTGCAGCTGATGAGCTGTGAGACACAGTGGTTGGAGCAGTGTTTGGTGGCAGGGGCTTGTGCCAGCTTGTTCTCATCATGGCATTCTCATCAGGAAATGGAAGCTTCTGTTAGTCAGGCCATAGTCCCCAAAGTCCCAAAACAGCACCACCAGTTGGGGACCAAGTTTTCAAATACACGGGCAAATGAGGGGCAGTTTATAGCCAAGCCATAACAGCTACTTTGTGACAAAGGATGCTTCAGCTGCCTTCTACTGGCTTCCCATCAGCCATTGTTCAGTGTGTAGGCTCACATGTGCAACAGAGGAAAAAAAGAGAGATGTACAACTGATTCTCATCTCATATCTCTAAGAGCCACATTTTTGTCTCCTGCTGCAGGGTCCTCACACATGTAATAGGTAGAAACTTCCCTTGCTCCCCTTGGCCCCAGCTGACTAACCTCACCAGTAAGGCCTCCTGATTCTACTCCACTTTGGTCACTCCTAACCTTAGAAATGATCTCCCTGGACTCTGTGTGTATACCAAATCACCACATCGGTCACAGTTACAGTGGTATATGCCACCTTGGTAATTTTTTAGCTTCTGTTAGATTTGATTTCTGTCTGTTCCCACCATGAGGATTACTTCTCCCCCTGTGTATCAGAGGAGCTAGCACAGCACCCAGGACAGTCAGTAAGCTGTTTGTTCAGTGAATGGAGGAAGCAAGGCATGGTGGGTAAGGGCAGTCACGGAGAACGGATTTACCACTGGCCTAATGTGTGACTTTGCCAAGACATTACATCTCTCTGAGCTTTTGTCCAAGCTTCCTCATATGTAAAGTCAGTAATATCACATAGTAGGGCTGTTGTCAAGAGTGAGTGAGTTCTCACAGGGCACCTAGGAATGCCAGAGTATAGTACGAATGGTAAGAATATAGTTAGACAAAGAAATGAATAGGTGCTAACTAGCTGCAAAAGGTTTGTCTAAACTAAGCTGACAAGGTTTGATCCTAAAGAGGAAATACAGGAGGACTTGTTGGAACATAGGCCAATAGCCAAACATTGCTCAGGAATGCCAAACATCGAAGTAGGAGAAAACAACATTTAAATTGTATTCAGCCCCCATTGTAAGTTTGTGACTGCATGTTGGGAAACAACCACTCACAACTGGGAATATATCCAACATCTTCAGAAAAACAGTCTTGAATTCTTAATAGATTCAGTGAATGCTTTAGGTACATCTGAAGTTATTGACTAGCCATGTGCTTGGCTGAATAATTTCTTTTGAAATCAGAAAGCAAGAATAAAAATTCCAAACAAACTTTTAAGAACCATCGACATCCACTATGCAAATTCATCCATTAAGGCTTTCACAGTCTCTGTGGTGCTTCCGAGCACACAGTGCAAGGCCAGGGTGTGCCCAGGATTAAAGGCACAGGAAAGCCATTGGCACTTCTCATTCTTCTGGCCTAGTACTGTTCCCTAATTGAAGTGTGGACCTAATTAGTCTTATCAATAAAAACCAGGAGTCAGATATTGGGGTAAAAACCTGAAAGATCAGAGAAGTGAAGGAGCTTCTTACATCTCTAGATCCTCTGACTAAAAGGGGCCAAGATCCTGTCTCCACCTCCTGAGCACAGGGATTAAAGGTGTGAGCCACCACCTCCTGGCCTCTATGGTTAGCTAGTGGCTTACTGCACCCTCTGAACTCCAGGCAAGCTTTTATTTATTGGTGCACAAACAAAATATCACACAAAATAGCCTTCCAGGTTAAGGAGCTTGAAAGCTGGGTGGCGTTCATCCACTGAGAGGGCTCTGGTGGGGAATGGGTGATGACACAAATCTACAGACTCTGTTTTCACATTCACTGTCCATCATCATCAGGGGACAGATGCATTATCACAGGGCCAATGGAACAAATTCAAAACGAAAAGGTACAGAGAACTACAGCAGGAGCGTATGTATCTACTTAAAGGTGGTAAACAAATGGCGTCAGGCTGTTTAATTCACTCTGTATGTATGCAATACCACATAGAATGTTGCTTTCGTGGGTTGTTTTTGGTGAATACATCAACAGAAGAGAGATTTTGTTTTCATTATGAAAAAAAGTCAGCTGTGGGGCCAGATTTTCACTCAGCTTTAATGTCAGTCTGTTTTGAATGGAGAGAAAATGTACCAGTTAAGTGTCTGTTTCTTCAGAGGCTGTGTCGGGTCAAGGCTGGTGCACAAATCTGGCTATGGGTAGGAGGAGAAGATGCCTATTTGGAGAAAGGCAGTTCACACAGCGCACCACCTCATGGTGGAAACATTCTCTATGCCTGGGACTCCCACACCAGTCAGCTGCATTTCCCATGCGCAGGAAAGAGATTCTCCCCTGTCTAGGTTATTACCTCCCCACCCCCAGCCCCAGCCCTACACTAACTGTTTTAATTTTTAGTTCCATCTTCTTGTCATTTAGGTTGTGCACTTTTGTCTGTCTGGCAGCAGGTGAGGAATTGCCAACTCTACTTGCAGTGTGCGCCTAGTCTGGGGAAGATGATGTGTCTGTAGGATATTTGAAGGTATTCCCAGGATAGGTAGGAAAGTCCACTGTATACTTGCAAAATGGCCAGTTGCTTTCCAAAGAAGGGCAGTAGATAAAGGCAATGCACTGGCTGAGGTGGTATCTGATCCAGGTAACACTACCTTTTATCTAACATTACCAAGAGACTGAAATCAAACCTAATATAAATATGTGATGTAGCCATAGGACTGATTATCTATGCATTTGATAGTTAGCATGACCTTTGGGGAACGCAGAGTGTTCTGAAACCACACTGGGCCATGGCAAAACCTTCCCACAATGCTGAAGGAGAGCCTGCAGGTGTAACAGCAAGTACTTTCGGTGTCCAGATGGAGCTGTCTGTGAAGTGGCCTGTTTCATATAGAACAAGGCCTGTCCTGAGAACCTAACAATACAGTACCCTTAAAGTCAGAGGCCTTTCTTCAAGTCATGGTTGGCAGGAAAGTAACTTAGTGGCCAGGTCTTACAGTCAGACAGGTGCTATAGCACACATATAGCACACCAACACTCAGGGCCAGGTCGTATGATCAGACAGACATACGTTTATAGCACACCAAGAGTGGCTGCCCAAGCAGAAGTTCTATGTCCTGAAGATAACTAATAGCATTCTACATCCACTCTCAAGGTGTGTAGGGAATATTGGGCCACAGCTGTGTGCATTTCTTTCTGCACAATAAAGGCACATTTCATTTGAATGTAAATAATAGCTCTTTTTGGAAAAAAAACCTTCTTTAATAACATCTGATATCCACATGGATTTATCCTCCATGAATACCATTTTATAGTTGATTTGTTTGAATCAGGATTCAAATTAGGTCTATATACAATTTTTCATTTATGTTTTTGAGTCGCTGTTGAATTATACAGTTTCTTATTCTTTTCTTGTTATTTATTTGTTAAATAAGCTTGGCCATTTCTCCCAAAGAACTTACAGAATTTTATATAAAACTGAGTCGGGGCTGGAGAGATGGCTCAGAGGTTAAGAGCACTGACTATTCTTCCAGAGGTCCTGAGTTCAATTCCCAGCAACCACATGGTGGCTCACAACCATCTATAATGAGATCTGGTACCCTCTTCTGTATACTGTATATATAATAAATAAAAAAAAATATTTTTAAAAAACTGAGTCAACTCTGTTGAGTCAACTTTTTAAAGTCTGGTAAGTGTGTATGTGTCGGGGGAGGTGGTACACACAGAAATGTGATGGTGTGCATGCTATATGTGCTTATCAAGGTCAGAGCACAATCTTGGGGTCTCTTTGCCTCTCTGCCTTATGTCTTGAGACAGAGTGAACTAGCTTACTGTTTTGCTTAGGCTAGTTGGCCAGTAAGCTCCTGGGATCCATCTCACTCCATACCAAAGTGCTGAATGGGGTTGCAGGCATATGCAGTCATGCTCAACTTTTTATGTGTTTTGGGGATTTGAACTTGGGACTTTATGCTGGCAGAGCCAGTGATCTTACCCACTGAGCCATCTCCCTGATCCTGTTTTGACAAAGTTCACAATCTGCTTATGCATTCACAAGCTGGCCTATTTAGCAGCTCAAACTGCTCAGAGCATTCACACACAAATGTGGGTGCATGCACAGTAGGTAGACATTTAACTTTTAAGAAACTGCAATGGCACTTCACATGGCATTGCTCCACTTACATTCCCTAGCATGAGATATGAGAACTGCCCTGCAATCTCACCTCGGCCATCTTCCTTATAGGTGCGGTGGTGTCACACCGTGGTCTTAACTGCATGTCCTCTGTGCAGCATGTCATGTGAAAATTTGCCATCTACATATCTTTTGGGTAAATTTAAATTTTTTAAATTTATATTAATTTAACATAAATATATTAATGTTTATTGAGTGAATATTTGTTTATTTAATCACTGAGTTGAGAGGTCCCTTTACATTCTGGACACGAGTCCTTTATCAAATCTAAGCTCTGCACATCTTCTAGCCTGTCTGTGGCTTTTCCTTGCTTTCTCTTAACTGTGTCTCTGAGGACAGCAACTCCAACTGACCATTTTTTTTTTCTTATTATGAATAACACTCTGGGTGTTTTACAAAGAAATTTCCAAGTTACCAAGATTGTTTCCTATACTTTTGTGCTGAGAATTCTATGGGTTTGGGCTTTTATATTAAGGTTTCTGATCTATTTGAATCAGAGTGCACGGACGATCTATGGATTAAATATGCTTTGCATATGGGTACCCAATTATTATAGTACCATTTTGTGAAAAAAAAAAAAAACTACCTTCTCTACCATTTTATCTTTTGTACCTTCACAAAAACCAGTTGTCTATATAAACAGGGTCAGCTCTGGCGCACGGCCCCATTGATCTGTTTATCTCAGAGTTGCAATACCGTCACAAGTGTTGCGGCTTGATAATTAGCTCCAAAGTCACCCCGAACTGAGTCTCTTTAAGCTAAGCTGGTCTCCCAGCAACTCAGATTCTATATAAATACTAGAGTCAGATTATTGCCACCCAAAGCCTATTGCAAGTAGGATAAATCTCTAGAAAAATTAGTGAAGATTTTTCCTGAAAAGAATACGGTAGAGAGGTATGGGAGACATATATCTTTGCATTAAAATGTCTTTATAAAACCTAGTACCATGAACAGTGAATATATACTAATAAAAATTATTAGTAAAGCCAACAAAAATAAATTTTTAACATTTAACATCTAACCCATAGTCTAAGTTTTCTCCATTTTAATGAGGTCCTGAGTTTCTTTCACCAATGTCTTTTTTATTGTATAGCTTTTCACACTTTGCAAGCCCCAAGTGTTTTTTATACAACTTTAAATTGTATAACTTCAAATTTCTAGTTAGAATCTATTGTTAGTGCTATATAGAAATATAATAATATGTATGCAAAGGACCTGTAAGGTAAAAAGTAAGCATGCATATGCGCACACGTGCGTACACACACACACACACACACACACACACACACAGAGGCTTAGTCTTAACTACTGTGAAGAGACGCCAGTAACTCTTAGAAAGGAAAGCATTTAATTGGGGTTGCTAACAGTTTCAGAGGTCTAGTCCATTATTCTCATGGGAGAAGCATGGCTGTGTGTAGACAGACACAGTGCTGGAGAGGGAGCTGAGAGTTCTGCCTCTGGATCAGCAGGAAGAGAATGAGACACATTAGACCTGATTTGAGCTTCTGAAACCTCAAAGCCTGTGCTCAGTGACACACTTCCTCCAACAATGTCATACCTACTCCAAGGCTACACCCTCAATAGTGCCTATCCCTGAGTCCATGGGTTCATTTTCATTCAAACTACCACATACACATAAAATAAAATAAAATTTAAGAAAAGGAAATAAAAAGCCCTGACATGGCATTATGAGACTCAGAACCTCCAAAGATGCCACTGAGTTCACTTTCTGCTGGCATCGCCTACCATGTAGCCTACCCTTAAGAGTAGTTTGGTTCCCCAGTGAGACTCCCTTGGAGAAAACTAAATTTTCATCAGCAAGTGGCTATCAATTGGAGATGGCTTATGGGTTAGGGGTGGGTCATGTGCCCACTCCATTCAGCTCTGGGATGCCATCTGGTGCACATCCATGGGGCTGCCTCAGTCTCTGTGAGCTCACATGTGTTCACATTGATCTTGTAGATCTGAAAGACCTTGCTTCCTTCCTGTTCCCCATCCCCTCTGGCCTTTTAACTCTTCCCTACCTCCTCTACTGTGGGGCTCCCTAAACCCCAAGGAAGGGAAATTTTTGACAATCATTTAGGGGGGAGTGTTCCAAGGTCTCTCAATCTCTGCAATATTGTCTGGCTGTGGTTCTCTGTATTTTGGAACTGGGGTTATGTTTGTAATTATGAAAAAACTATCTTATCTTTGGTAATATTCATTTTTCTGAAATTTCTGTTCTCTGACATTATAGCAGCTTCAGCTTTTCTTTAATTAGTGTTCATGTGAGATAATTTTCAATTACTTTCCCCTTAACATATCTATACTTTTACATGTAAAGTATGGTCTTTATCCATAATCTCTTCTTATTTGCAATTTTGCCTTCTACTATTTCAGTTAGCCATGGTCAAAACTATTCTCTGAAAATATTAAATGAAAATTTCCAGAAATAGCTCACATGTCTTAAATAACTTTTATTACAGTGTACTGTTATAGTCACTCCATTTTATTAGCTACTGCTGTTAAAATCTTCCTTTGCCTAATATATAAATTCAACTTTACTGTAGATAAGCGTGTGTAGGAAGGAACGCAGTATATCAAGTCTGATGTGGTCTTCAGCTTTAAGTATCCACTGGTGGTCTTGGAACACGTCTCTCTGCAGAGGAAGGGCCCAGGCTGCTGCAGATAGCTGAGATTTGCTTATTTTGGGTGATAATCTGAAAATTATCAGATGCCACTAGTTTGTATTTAAAGTGACTACTGATATTGTTAGGTTTGAGGGTCTCATCTTGTTTTCTGTCTGTCCACCTGCTTCTGTCTCCTCTTCAATCTTTTGAATTAATGGAGTTTATCTGAGATGCATCATTTCCTTTGCATACTTATCAACCATAGTTGTCTGCTCTGATCTTTTGGGACTTAGGGCAGGGACAATGGCTCAGTCACAGTCACACAACAGACAAAGTTCTTGCTTTCAAGCAGTAGGACCTGAGTTTAATCCTCAGACCCATGCAAAATGAAATAAGCAAACAACAAACAAAACAATGGGCATGGTTTTATGTGGACTCATAAGCTAGTGCTGAGGTAGCAAAGACAGGTAAAATCCTGTGTGTTGTGGAATATTGTTTTAAGATGTGTTACATTCTTTTATGCGGTGGAATATTTGTTTAATGAAGCAAAGATGTATTCCTTTCTTTTATGTTGCATTTGTTTAATTCTGTGAAGCTGTTACTTTGCCTGTCTAAAGCACCTGATTGGTCTAATAAAGAGCTGAATGGCCAATAGTTTGGCAGGAGAAAGAATAGGTGGGGCTGGCAGGCAGAATAAGAGGAGGAGGAATCTGGAAGAAGTAGCAGCAAGAGAACAAGGAGAGGAGGATAGGGCCAGCCACCCCGCCACCCAGCCACTCCCCTACCCAGCCACCCAGCCACCCAGACACCCTGCCACCCCGCCACCCAGCCACTCCCCTACCCAGCCACCCAGCCACACAGACACCCCGCCACCCCGCCACCCAGCCACATAGGCACACAGTCACACAACCACCCAGTCACCAGCCACCCAGCCACTCAGCCACAAAGGCACACAGCCACCCAGCCACACAGACACCCTGCCATCCAACCAGCCACAGAATAAGAGTAAAAGTAAGATATACAGATAAAAAGATAAAAGCCCAGAGGCAAAAGGATGAGATAATTTAAGAAAAGCTGGCTAGAAACAAGCCAGATTAAGGCCAGGCATTCATAAGAAAAAATAAGATTCCATTTGTGATTTGAGAGCTGGGGGGGGTAGTAAAAATAACCAACAATATCTGGGGCTTATTAGGCAGCCAGGGTGTCCAGGTTGCTTACCAAGTGCCAGGCTAGTGACTGAGACTGTCTCAAGAAACATGGTGGCAGGAAGTCCTAAGGAACACCACCAGAGACTGTCTTCTTATCTTCACAGATGCACAAGTGTGCACACAAGAACACTTGCACAGCTAGGCAGTGGTGATACAGGCCTTTAATTCCAGCACTTGAGAGGCAGAGGCAGCAGATCTCTGTGAGTTCAAGGCCAACCAGGTCTACAGAGTGAGTTCCAAGACTGGCTCCAAAGCTACACAGAAAAACCCTGTCTGGAAACAAACAAACAAAGGAACACAAACACGCAAATACTTGGGAGTTTAAATATCTTTAACAGATAAGATTTTGCTTCTGCTCCTCTCCTGCAGTGCATGAATGCTATCCTGCGGGTACTTCTGTAGGTTAAAATCCCACAATATTGAATACTGGCTTAAACTATCAACATTTAAATGCTGAAAAGCTTCTATCTTACCCAATCCTACTACATGAGGTCTCATGTGGTCTGTTTGTAATGCTCTGCAGTTCCTCAGGGGACCTCCCCCCACCCCATTCCTAGCTATCAATCCTCTGCCCAGGAGAATTAGGAACATGGCTTTTGAAGTACGGGTTTGCAGGTGGCAAACTCTCCTAGATTCCCTGTCTGTGCAAATATCCTCACTTGGGTTTTATTTTTCTGAAGGTACTTCTGCTGGATGAAGAGTTGGCTACAGAACTCTGGACTGGAGGGCCTTTCAGTTCTTAAGGCAGTTGGTATAGTGAGTTCACCTGGTGAATTCACTAACAAGGCATCTGCTGCCATCTTTATTTTTGTTCTTTTTTGAGGCTGCTTTTACGATTTTTGTCTTCCTTCTGGTTTTGAGAACTCAGATGGTCTCATTCCTTGGGTTATTTCCTTCCCGTCTGTTAAGCTCAGCTTTGCTGGGCTCCTTGGACCTGTGGACTGTTTCCATCAAATCTAGACACATTCAGCCAAGACTTCTGCAATCGTTTTTCCTCTCTTTTTGAGTTTTCCTTTTGAGATTCAGGTGACAGGTGCATAATGCTGCTTGAAGTTGTCACATACATCATAGTTACTCCTGCTTTAAAATATTTTTCCTCTTCTGCATTTTCTTTTGGGGTCTCCCTTCTTTATCTGCGGCTCCTTTGTCCTTTCTGTAATGTTTAATGTGTTACTAACACTAACAAGTGTGTTTTTACTTCACATGTTTTCCTTATCTCTAGGAGTTTGGTTTGGGCCCTTTTTAATGATTTCTATGCTTTTATTTGAACACTGAACATATGGCTTATAACTATCGGGCTAACAAAGAGAATAACTCTTTGTTAATTCTAACATCTGCTTCAGCCTTTGCTGGTTCTGGTTGGTTTCAATGGCTGATTTATCTACTTTTTAGGATTATGGATGTTGGTTCTATACTTTCTGGTCACAGACTACCAAACTGCCCTTCAAAGCTATTTCATGGTTGATGGGATTCCTACCAGAACACAAGGCTCTACTTCCTTCTGATGCTGCCAGTGCTGGGTTCTGCCAGACTTTAACCTTTAACCTTTGCCAATCTCATAGGCTGAGACTCTTGACTCCTACAACTGATGTTTACTGGGAGCAACTAGCAGCCCAGTGACTGACAGGTGGTGGTAATTTGGTGGCATAGCCCAGTGACAGGTGGTGGTAATCTCGTGGTACTACTGCAGCCACGGTTACTGCTCTTGTGATATGGATAACCTGACCATGTTTCTCATGTCTCTATTTGCATTTTCATTGTTTCCTAGTGATGTGAAGTATCTACCCTCAAGTTCATTGGCTGTGTACAGTTCTTTGGTATACTGCCTACTAATGTCCAATGAACAATTTAAATTGCATTGTTTGTATCTCAAAAAATTCCTTTGTAAAAGTCATTTATTTGTATGAATAGACACACATGATCATTTGTTCAGTAATAAAAGTATGTTTTATAAGCAAAATCATTTTCTATAAAAAATAAACCAACATTTGTGTATGATTTCTATGAAGAAATGACTGACATGTTATTCAAATGCTTTTTTCTATATTAAAAATAAATAGGAATTGATTCTGGTGTAAAAAATGCCTTTAAAGGCAAAAATTTTGGACAACACACATTTATAAAAACATAAAGCAGACATAAAATATATTTATGAATACATAAAGCAGTTTGCTATAGGGAAAGACCTATTCTTCAGAAAGAGAAATGTCAATTCCTATTATTGAACATTGGTTTACCTGCTGCAGGCAGCGGGACCTTTCAAAGGCACGTGTTACCTATTCTCCGCTGTACGGGTAAATGTGGGGAGCTTCCCTAAGCTGTCCCTTCCCTGTGTCTTCATCATATTCATGGACAATGTTAGGTGGGTGAGAAGGGACTCTGAGACATATCAACTCTATGGCCAGGAATGGACTTGCACTGTGAACCCTCTGCACAGGTTGAAGGAGGTGTAACCTACAACTTAAATGGAGAATGAATCAACCAAGCAGCCATACTCATGGTGATAATGACACCATCAGACAAAGCACCAGCCCATCAGGTCTGCAGCACTGGGGTCTGACTAACCTGTTTGGTGTAGGTGGTCTCTGGCCACCTCAAATAAGCGCAGGTGCATATTTGTGATGGGGTTGAAGGAACCACAGGCCAGGAGCACCACAGGGATTCGGTTCTTCATGCTGTCACACACATCCACATCCACTGCAGTGGCCACCCTGCCTTTATAGGGACAAAAATATCATGTAAGAAAGTTGGCATGAGAACATTGTTTAGATCAGCATTTAAACCACACACAGCCATGACCTATCACTGCAAGATATACAAGGAGGCAGTAACAGTAACATTTATAAGGAGGTCACCACAGTTCAGGTACTGTGTCTAGTGTTACAAACCATACTGTGACATAAACCTTTTCTCCAAACTCTTTGTCAGTCTCAAATTAATGCTGTGTGGCTCAGAGACCTTAGGAGCTGCTGGGCCAGGCCTGGGATCTAGGCAGCCCAAACTCACTCTATATTTGCTCTTTCTGACTTTTCCCCCAGGCTTTCTTGGTCCAAATATGATCTTCATGATTCCCACAATCCACAATGTCATCTTTGACAGATTCCAGAGTGGCACTTTGGAAAATTTTTACATTTTGAAATAATTTTAGACTTAAAAAGCAGTTGCAAAAAACTTCTATGTAGACAATGACGATATATTATTTGTCTATATTTCCCAAACACTAACATCTGCCACCCATTTGAGCATCCATTTTCCTTTCCTCCACATACACATCCTACAAAGAAGTTTTCCCCTAAAATGTTTTTGAGGTGATTGTAGACAGAGTAGACATGTAGACATGTCTCTTTAGACATGCAATGATGTCAGTCTGATTTCGAAGCAGTATCTGGGACCTAAGGACTCTGAAAGGCCCAGGCCAGCCTCTAGCCTCCTGGCTCTGATTTTTGGCATTGAGGTGTGGTTAGAGGAGAGAGGGATGATCCTGACATGGGCTAGCTGCTGTTGGCTCTCTTGACTGGACTATGCTTCCCTGATGGTAGTAGTGTAGTCACTCATGGCAGGCCTGCCTTTGACTGATGTGCTTCTCTGTGTATGAGACCAAAGACAGATCATAGCACCTCTCTGAGCCTTTCTATCCTTCCTTCCTCAACCACAGAAGAGAGTAAAGACAGCCATGCAGCTGTGGAAGACAGCCGTCAGAGGGTTCCCAAGGATCTCCGTGACTGCCATTTATTTGTAATCCTTTCCCCTTGAGCATGGGCTGGAGCTAGTGACTTGCTTTTAACAGAACACAGAAAACAGGCAGGGAGGTCCCTCTGAGGCAAGGTTTCAAGAGGCCTCTAGCTTTTCTCTTGTTCATCTCTCTTTGTTTGCTTGCTAATGAAGGCCCTGTATGTTGTGAACCCCGCCACAGAGGGGCTGCCTGGGTCAGGGACTTGGGGAGAGTTATGGTCACCAAAGACTGCAATAAACTGTGCCAGTAACAACTATGTATGTGAGTAAGATGCAGATCTTTCCATGGTCAAGTTTCAGGTAAGACCTATGAACAAATCAAAAACATACTAGTTTTATATCGATTTGACACAAACTAGAGTTACTAGTGAGGTGAGAGCTGCAATTGAGAAAATGCCTCAATAAGATCAAGTTATTGGCAGCTCTGTGGGGCATTTTCTTAATTAGTGATTGATGTGAGGGGGTTCAGGCCATTGTGGGTGGTGCTACCCATGGGTTGGTGGTCCTGGGTTCTCTAAGAAAGCAAGTTGAGCAAAAAATGATGAACAATCCAGTAAGCAGCATCCCTCCATGGCCTCTGCATCAGCTCCTGCCTCCAGGTTCTGCCCTGTTTGAGTTCCTGTCCTGACTTCCTTCAGTGATGAACAGTGATGTAGAATTGGAAGCTCAATAAACCTTTTCCTCCCCAACCTGCTTTGGTTATGGTGTTTCATCACAGCAGTAGAAACCTGAAATGATACTCTGAGTCAGAAGATATGATCAAACTGTATCTAGACACCTGACCTATAGGCATTGTGGAACCATAAACCATAATAACAAACGAATAAACCATTGCATGTTGTTGGAAGCTGCTACATTTTGGGGGCAATCTGCTCTGTAGCAATAGTAATTGATAGTAGCTTGGCCAGGGGAAACAGGCATTCACTCCTTTCTTGCTCCTCCTGCCATAGTGGCCTTGGCCACACCACACTTAAGGCAGTTCACAGGGAACAGAGAAGGTTCTTAGCCAATGGGTCCTGGGACCTGATGCCTGTGTGTAACCTGGGCCCTACTATTCACATTGACAGGCTGGTACTCAAGCACTGCCTACCTGCTACATTTTTTTTTTTTTTTTAAAGCTTAGCAATAGTGAACTTTATGTTCTTGGGTTCGTTGTAAGATCCCTATGGCACCTTCCTTTTAAGTTTCCAGATTGAAGTTTTTTTCAGTTTCCCCCATCAGAAGCGCCTCCAGCACACCTGTTAATATTCAGCACTCAGGATGTTCCTCCCTGTTTGCTAACAGCTTCCTAGGGAGCTAGGTGCATTTGACTCCAGGTCACAGAGGGCTAATCTTAGAGGGTGAAATAAATGGGGGGCTGACTGTTTCTCTCAGGACAGAGGCCTAGAAAAAAGCATGCATCTGGGTGATGGCACTGGATCAAGGGCCCAATGAGGACCTGCAGTTCTCTTGGTTTTCCCTCTGGGTCACAAGACTGCTGCTGCAGCTCCAGCCATGATCCCAGGTCCACACAACCTAAAGGAACAAGGACTAGAATGGCTGTCCCTGTTATTCAAAACACTTCTCCCTTGTAGATGTTTCCTTCTGTGTCACTGGTCAAAACTAGGTCTCACAGCCAATCTAGCCATGACGGGGGCTGGACAGGTATGAATTTAGCCTCACAGCCAGTAGGGATCAGCAAGGATCGGGGGTTGGAATGGGGTGAGCTAGTCCACAGGGCTGAGACAGAGCTGAGATACAGCTGCCCAGCTGCAGAAAGGGCAGAAAGCTAAGACGCTCTTTGCCTGGAGCTTGGGCAGCTGGTCTGGGATGTACCTTCACATAAGTCACATGCCACATTTCTGAAGGACAAAAAAACCCCTCAAAAAACTCAGTGTGCTTCCTGCTCCATGGATAGTTGCTCTATGTGAACAGAAGAAGCCTTTTCATCTGTGGGTCTCAGCTCCAAGCAGTCGGGCATGCAATAGTCCTTGGTGGGTGCTGAAGAGGGCTCTGCCAGCTAGCCAGTGCCTCTGGCCATGGCCATGAGGAGGCCTAGTGTGCTCCTCAATGCAGGAAGATGTTCCGGGTGTAGCTGAGCTACCTGTGAGGATGCAGATGGAGCACAGCTGGGCTCTCCACGCTTCCTTTAAGCAGCAGGAACCCCCCTTACTGAGTGCAAAGAATGCTGGCTCAAGAGAGAGAGAGAGAGAGAGAGAGAGAGAGAGAGAGAGAGAGAGAGAGAGAGAGAGAGAGTGTGTTGGTTTAATGAGATATGTGCAAAGTGTACCACCTATCCACAAGAGCAACCTTATAATGAGGCTATCTGGAAAGGATTGCCGTTTTTTGTTTGTTTTCATAGCTATCCTGAAGCCTTTTTTTCAATATCTTGCTTTGTTTTGACAACATATAAATATTTAGAGCCACCAAAATATAACCACAACATCTCAGGTAACCTGGGGTTTTGGTTCATTTTTCCAAAGGGCAACTGGAACAGTTGTTTGACAGGTGGCATTGATGATGGGTGTGTGTCATGCTGAGAAGGACAAATGGCTTTTACTAAGGGCCTCTCTTCCTTTTTCTCCCTTGCCATGGGCATAATTACTTCAACAGTGACTCTGCTCTGCCCCATCTTGGGTAGCAAGAAACAGCTAACAAGGCCAGTTGCACCTGACCCGGCTGTCTGCTGCCTTAAGAACAAGGCCAGCGCTACCCTTTGTGCATGACTCTTGGCTTCAGCTAAACTCTCCCAAGCAAACCCAGAGAAAAGACAAGTGTCAGGTCGAAATGACTCACTCCAGGGGTCAAGCAAGAGGACTCTGGCTCGGGTTTGAGAGCCTCATCAGATGCTCATGATAGAAGGGCCACCTGCCCTCACTCCTATGGTGTCTAGTGGGGGAGGAAGTGTGGGAGATTTCTCCGATTGGGGAAGACTGATCATCAATAATCACTCAGTGGAGGCCTGCAGAGTGAGCAATAATTGCTGCTGGAGGATTTAACACCTTGAGGGTCCTTCCTGGAATTCATCATTAACCTGGGACAGAGTGGATTCCACTTCCGCTCCCCTTCCCCTCTCCAGCTATGGCCTCCCACCTCACAGTCAGCACCAGAGTGATTCATCTGCCTGTCAATGAGAACCTGCTGCTTCTGTAATGAGGTTAAGCCCCCCTGAAATGCTCTCCTCACCCCATCATTCTGTGGGTCCCCCCCTTAAAGGTGCTCTTGGCATGTTTACCTATGGCCCCTCCTCCATCTAGGGAATGTGCACCTGCAGGCATTTCCTTTTTTTTTTTTTAATCAGCCACACACTTTTTCTCCTGTGGTTATTCCCCCGTGGAAGGCAGGCTCTAGGGTGTAGTTTCTTTAAATCTTGAACCCAGCACATCACAGGGAGTCAGAAAATGCCTGTTACATTAGTGAGGGCCATTGTTCCTGACCTCATCATTTTGTTACATGGCTAATTATTTTTTGTTGTTTGATTTTATTCTGTTGCAAATTGCTATTGGACTGGGCCTTCTATAGATAGAAACAAAACCAGAGGACCTAGAGCAGCAGTTCTCAACCTTCCTTATGCTGAGACCCTTTGATACAGTTCCTCATGTGTGGTGACCCCAACCATAAAATTATTTTGTTGCTGCTTCATAAATGTAATTATGCTACTATTATGAATTGTCACGTAGTTCTGTGTGTTCTGATGGTCTTAGGCAACCCCTGTGAAAGGGTCATTCAACCTCCAAAGGGGTTGCAACCCATAGGTTGAGAACTGCTGACCTAGAGATTGTTGAAGGCACCCCCAAATGCATCAGTCCCATCAACCAGTTTAGACCGGAATCCAACAAATGCACCGTACTGTGCCACTTTCAATGTAATAATCCTGTCAACAGGGCAAGTCCCGCCATTTTGTTCCAGATCACTCTCTGACACTGAGAGGGGGCCACTGAAGGTTTTAGACACTCTCCAATTTTTGTGCCATGGCCAGGCACTGCCCATCTTCCATGCACACAACAGATAGCTTATTTATTTACCATTCTCTGGTGTCTGGACCTTTGGCTTCAGGTACAACAGAAGGCAAAGCAGATATGGGCCCTGTCCTTACAGATCTTTGGGTCATGGATGGGAGAATCAATTCAACATGAGGGGAGGGCTTACTGCTCACCAGCTCAGCACCAGAGGCAAAATAACCATCCCTGACACCCACATCTTAATCTTTGGAACCTCAACTTCTGTTGGGTTACATGGTACAGGACTTTGCAGAGTGATTAAACATAAGGCTTAGCTAGGGTTTCTATTGCAGTAGAGAGACACCATGACCATATCTCTTCCAAAGGAAAACATTTAATTAGGGCTGGCTAATAGTTCAGAGGTTTAGTTCATCACTGTCATGGTGGGAAGCCTGGAAGCATGCAGGCAGACACAGTGCTGGAGAGGTAGCCGAGAGGTCTACATCCAGATCGGCAGGCAGCAGGAAGAGAGAGCCACTGGGCCTCGCTTGAGCTTCTGAGACCTCCAAGTCCATCCCCAGTGACACACTTCCTCCAATAAGGTCACAGCTATTACAACAAGGCCACACTCCTAATCCTTCAAACAATGCCTATGAGGCCATTTTCATTCAAACTACCACAGCCATGAAACAAGGTGGATATCTTAATTATCCAGTTATCCAGCAAGGCCCTGTAGGAGGTGAGAGATGATATATGAATAGATAGAAGGGAGGGAGTCTTTAGGAAGGAGCCTACACCAAACAATGTAAGTGGCCTCCATATTGCAGGATAAGGCAAGGAAATCTGGTTCTTGAAGCTTTCAGAGGGGCACAGGTATCTCAGGCCTGCGACCACTTTCCCAGCATCCTTTGAATGCCAGAATTACTGTCTGTGGTGATTTGTTACAGCAGCCATAAGACATCTACTCACTCACTGTCTAGGGGCAGCTTGCCCAAGAGCTGACATATGGGGCAAAGCGGGGCATGGAGTCAGGTTGTGAGGAGGAGGAGGAGGCAGGGGCATATTATTTCTGAAAGTACAGGGCAACAGAAGGCAGGAAGGAACAAGGCCCCATGTAGGTGTAAGCTGACATGAGGGTTCAACATGGCAGTGCAGAGGCCGGAGGATCCTGTAGGGTCAGAGACTTGGAAAGTATAGGCTTTATCCTATTGGCAAGAAGAAAGATTGTAAACCAGGGCAGACCTCTCAGATTTCAATTTTATGTGTTTTAGAAAAGCTCTTCAGGGGAGGACTCCACTTAGCCCTGGTCCTGGTGAGGGTGAGGTGGTCCCCATATCCAGAAAGGTAGCCTTTTCTGCTACGCACATCTGCCCTCGCTTGCCAGGTAATTCAAAGTTGCCCACTGTGCCACACATACTCAGTTCTAATCCAGCACACACCCTGTGACCATTGCCTCAGGTCCTCACTGGGACATGGAATGGTAAGTGAGCCAGGCAGGCTAAGAGCCATCACTGTGGATGTAATGTGTTAATGCTCATGGCTGGGGAGGCTGTCAATCTCCCTTCCCATGCAGTGAGTGTCTCTGATGGCCAACCCTGAGCTGCAAACATCCTGTTTATTACAGACATAAAGCAGATGGCTTCAGGCAGAATGGAAACAGATTCAACAAGCATCTTCCATGTCTTTCATTATACACAGACCTCTTGACCAGGCGCCTCAAGAGACATAGTTTGTATGTCGGGGTGAGAGAGGCTGGCAAGCACATTTTTCAGGACCCCGGTGATCATTTTTATCTGTGTGGATATGTCAACCTCTCTGGGACAACCAACCTTCACGAGAACTAAGCCACCTTTCCTTTTTAACTTGGTTGGTTCTGCCCATTGTTGCTATGGGCACCCAGTGCTGCTAAGAACAAAGCAACTCAGGCCTTCTATGTCGCTGACAGGATCCTGTGCCAGCCTCCTGTTGGAGGAAGCACACATGCCAATTATGCTAATTAGGAGACTCCCAGGGAAGCAGGCAGCTTCAGGTGTGAGAACTTCCCAAAGCTCTGAAGGAGCATGAGGAATGGAAGGAGGCCCCTTGCCATGCCACACCTGTGTGAGTCTGGGACTGATTTCAGCTGCTGCTGTAAGCAGAGCTGAGGAATAGCTGCTGGGCTTATTGAGCAACAGGCTCCACACTGTGCTAAAGATGCTGCGCATATTGAGGCTAATTCTTCAACACACCTGGAAGGGAATGGCCAGCGTCTACATTCTAGTAAACAGCCTAATTCACTTCTCCAAGCCTCAGTGAGCCCTATGGAAAGTACAGATGACCACAGGGATCCCACAGAACTCTTATGCAGACCAGCACTAACCCCTGCACAGTACCTGGCCCACATAAGGGATGTTATCTAGGGGTCTGTCTTAGTCACTGTTCTGTTGCTATTAAGAGATGCCAGAACCAAGACTACTCTTAGAAAAGAAAGCATTAGATTGGGGAATTACAGTACCAGAGGGTCAGTCCATCATCATTATGGTGGGGAGCATTCAGGCATGGCTTTGGAGCCGGAGCTGAGAGTTTCACATCCTGATCCAAAGGCAAGAAGCAGAGAGGGGACACTGGACCTGGTGTGAGCTCTTGAAACCTCAAAGCCTTCCTACCCCCAGCCATATACCTACTCCAACGAGGCCACACCTCCTAATCCTTCCAAACATTTCAGCTGGGAAACAAGCACTCAATTATGTGAGACTACGGAGGTCAGTCTCGGTCAAACTACTACAAGCTCCCTCCCTTGTCTGGTTCACTTCTTACCAGAGTAAAAGATAGCAAGACTTAGTCAAGATTTATTAAAGAGAAATTAGCAGAGCAGAGCAGGGCTGAGCAGAGCAGAGTCTGGGTGAGAAAACGGGATCCAGAGCTGAGTCCCTCTACACCTTGAATAACCTATGCTTGGAAAGGCCTCCTCATAATTCTGGGGCCATTCTATTTAGCTAAGACCTTTGGCTGGGCCTTCTTGAGAACCTGAAAGAGGGGTTTAGCAAGCTCTGTGTATCCAGAAATCCAGATCCTGTAACATCCCAATTTCCCCCCAAAGGCTCTCAGTTCTGGGTTTGGGGACATAGGGTAAAATGGCCAAAGAAACCTACCCTAGCCCTGAAAACAGTTGGTAAGAGAACCCCATCATGGCTTTAAAACCAGAGCGAGTGAAAGAAACACTTTATTCCTGAACCCAGAACCAAACAAACATATCTTGACTCTGAAACCAGTGCCAAAGAAACACACTTTGGCCCTAGAATCAGATCCAGCAAAAGAAATACACCCAGTTAGAGCCACAAGCCCAAAAGAGCCTGTGAAAGAAACACATGTTAGCCCTGAAACCAGGGCCAAATCGTCCCCGAAACAATTAAGCAGAAAACCAACCAGTTCCTGAGCAGGAAAAATGAATCAATCCCCGAGCATGAGATCTAGCCAATCTAAACTCAAGAACTGAAATCTGACCAATTATCACCCTGAAAATCTTTTCCCTGGGAAAACTCTGCCCCTAAGAAGCTCTGTATAAGCCCTGTGCCTCTTCAGTTTGCTGCTGCCCTTTCTCTGCGGCCTTCTCCACTTTTCTGGATTCTTTTCTCCCAATAAATCTCTTGAATGAGGTTTGGGTGAGACCTTTCACTGGAGCAGAAACAGCACAGAGCTCAGTGAGAGGCTGTAACATTTTCACTGGGGGAGTGAAGTTGTTACACTCTGGGAAACCTGAGCAGAACTATAGCAGCTTCACTGGGGAACCCTCCCCTGCCAGAGCAGAGCAGTTACATTGGGCAAGCCTCTGAGCAAAGTGTAAGCTGCTGTGCTGACTGTGACTGGTGGTATTCTTTGGCTCCCAATTGCTGGAATACTTTGCCACTCTTCCTGAACTCCCGACTGCTAGGATCCCTTTCCATCTGAGCTGTACTAACACTTACAGGAGAGGGGGGCGATCAAGATTGGCTGGATTCGTTCTGGTCCCAGGACACAAGATTCTCATGATAAAACTAGACCTGGAAGCCCAAGACCTTCATCTGATATAGTTGAGTTTTCTCCTAAGAAACCTTGCAGCCCCCATCATTTAGAAAGTTAAGGATGAATTCTGTTCTTCAAGAGATGATCTTTTCAGTTGGTCTTTATAGCAGGAGGTCATCTACATATAGAATTAGGACAATTTGGAAATATGTCATTTCATTAAATATTGGGCAAGAACTGGGTCAAATAGAAGAGGATGGTCCATATAACCTAGCAAGCTTTCCAAGAGAGAGCATCAAATGCAAATGTTCTTTGGTTTAATAAGGTGAAGTAGGATCCTGAAAAAGGTAAGATCAAGCACAAGGGTCTGGAGAGGTGGCTCAGTGGTTAAGAGCACTGACTGCTCTTCCAGAGTACCGGGGTTCAATTCCCAGCACCCATGTGGTGGCTTCACAGCTGTCTGTAACTCTAGTTCCAGGGAACTCAACACCCTCACCCAGATAAACATGCAGGCAAAAGACTAATGCACATGAAATAAAAATAATAAATAAAAAGAAAGATCAAGCATTGAATAGTAAACTGTATTGGGGGGGTGTGGGTCATACTGATCTAGGAATTAGTAACCATGGGAGGGGGCACACACTGCCTCATTAACTAACTCAACTTCCATTTGTTGATACAGTATGGATGCCTAAGATTGGAGTGTTATAAGGGCTACAACATTCAATTAATAGTCCTTGCTTCTTTAGGGTTTATGATAAGGATTAATCCTTCCTTTGATGTGGATCTGAGTGGGGCTAATGGCAGAAATAGGAGTTATCTTTAAGACAGGGGTGGCTACCCTGATGATGGTGGCCCCATTTGTTCATACTGATGGGGAAAATGTTGCTCTCTACTGAGTAGAGATAGCAGCTCTATCCTGGGGGAAGGCAACAGCCTGGCCTTACGTTAGGACAGCACACCCTTCCTCAGCAAAGATCAGGTGTATCAGGCAGTATCAGGAAGGAATGACGGAAATGGATATCTCCCTATGGGCAAAGTAACATTTGATGGCCTTGCCTGATACATATGGCAGAATGGTTGTAGAGTTGAGACACCCAAATCCAGGGGAGAAGGGCAGGTCTGGGAATTCTGTGTCTATGAGGAAGTGGCTCTATCATTCTTCCTCAGCCTACTTCCTGGGATCCTCTGGGTGGACAGGTGCAACAGAAATTAGGACCCAGTATGGAATTAAGGGGAGATATCTGGAACCCACTGCTTCTCAGAGCACTGAATCCTGCAACTGTCACCTTGAAAGTAAGTTAGGGTCTTGGCAGGGGCCTATGTCTTTATGGACATCCCTTCAAATTGGTCTTCTTGTCCACAGAAGAAGCTCATCTCCAGGCCAGGTCGAAAGGGTTCCTGAGGATGGGAGACCCTCTCAGGCTGACACACAGAGGCTATTAACTCTCTAGCTGCTTATCCACTTTCCTGTCCCTCTGTCCCCAACTGTAACCCTCTGTTATTAACCTGGACTAAGTCAGTTTAGGAATGTCTGGGGCTGACTGGGTGAGAGATTTGTCTCTTAGGAGGATCTCCTCTTCCCATGATCCTCTCTGCATAGGCAAACGTTGTTCTAGCATCCTGAACGGGGTTCATGAAGGCACGGGGATCTTTATCTTCCTGACAGATGAGGGACTGCTGGAGTAGTTAGGGGTTTCACTGCAGCCCTTCTACAGTAGGGGTCCAAAAGGGGCTCTTGAGCCATCCATCTTTCACATCTCGGGTCCCACCCGGGTTTCTGATAGGGCACTGCTTTGTTCCTGCAAATATCCTGTCTTTGTTATTCTTTCCTTTGACTTGAACAGTGGAGAAGTGTAGGGAGCTGCGTTGTACCACGCCCTAAAGGTGGCGCTGGTTTCCGCCTTCCACCTTCCTGATGGGATAGTGAATGCTCTCGGGAGTAAACAACTCCTTATTGGCTGGAGTCGAGGATGGTGGCTTGCTTCTGCGTCCTAGGACCTATGGGCAATGTCCACGTGGCTTACCGGGATTGGAGGCCCAGAGGATATTTAGCCACGAGCGGCCGGCCATCTCCCCCCCCCCCCCCCCCCGGGGTCATTTGTCACTCGTCTACATGTGAGTGAGTGGGGCGGTCGTTGTTTGTAGTCCATCTGAGAGTGAGAGTGAGAGTGAGTGAGTGAAAGACAAGAAGATATCTGAAAGGCCTGAATAAACTGCAGAGAGAAGGATCCAGTGTTGCGTCTTCCTTGCTGGCGAGGTCTCGAGAAGCAGAGAAGTCATTCCCCACCTGGACAGATCTTGGATCCTTTTCTTATCTAGAGGGCTTCTGGGACTTGTTCCAAGAGTGGCAGGTGTCATTCCAGGCTAGTTCATATAGCTGGTTTAATTGGTAGAACTGGGTATTTCAATATAGATTCCTAGCCCCCTCCCATCTCCCATAATCTCCTTAACCTTGGCCAAGAAGAAACAAACATGTGGCTTCCTGTCCTGCCTGGGTGATTTGACAGAGAAAAGTCCTGTGGGTGGAGGGCTAATGGGATTATTCAGAAGCATGTTTGGGTGGAGGTGGGGAGCATTCAAGGATAATTCCCCTCCTGGCCAGGGAGTGGGTTGTGAGAGCATAGTTGTGGCAGGGTCTGAAGGCGTGGTCTGTATTCTTCGCTAATTCAGGGTGGGTCTCGAGGTGGGAGACACACTGAGCATAGGGGAATGCAGACTACTCACTCTCCTTCCTACAGAACAGGCTCACTGGAGGACAGGGCTTTAATTCTTGGTCCATTCTGGTGGCCATTTTCTCCTGTCCTTTAAGGGATATTCAAGCCAAGTGCAGGCAGAGAGCAAGGTCACGAGCTTTATGAGAATTGGGTATCTAATTTCTTCCAGTCAGTCAGGAGGCAGCCTGGTGGGACATAGAGATACTTCTGAGGCTATTTCCCATCTGAAGGCAAACACAGAATGAAGAGGTGGATGGAAGGCCTTTTCTTCCTTGGACTTCTCGGCCCTGCACTGAGGGACCATCAGCATGGCCAAAATATATGCTCCCCTCAACCTCACAGGCTTGTTCCCAAAGTAGGACTGATTCATGCTTACCCACCTGCGTGGTCCTGGGCCCTGATAATTTTGCTTGTGTCCTAGCTGTCGCCAATGCCTCCATTCTTGGGAAAGTAATAGTTGTAGCCTTATTTTCTCTAGGAAGAGATGACTTGAGGCCAGTATTATGAAAGGCTCCAGGGAAGGGTCTTCTTCTTCCGTGACCTTAGAAGTCTCTAGAGAATTGGACCCGAGGAGTAATACAACTTAGACCCATGTCCCTTACAGTGGAGAATACATGCCCAGATCAGCTCATATGCTAATTTAAAGAGGTGGCAGGCCAGCCAATAGAGGCCATATTCTCAAGGGCTTACATAAGGTGTGAGGTCTCAATGGGCCTGGGTGTATGTGTGTGAGGTGCAGGAGTAGAGTGTGATGACCCAGACGTAAAGGAAGAACAGGAAGTCCCATCTAGGGGATTCTCTGGAGATGTATCCAGTCTCTGTCTGGGTCATAGAAAGGATGTGGGAAGTTGAGATATAAAAATATCCTCAGAGAGGGGGCTGGAGAGATGGCTCAGTGGTTAGGAGCATGTCTGCTCTTCCAGAGGACCCTGGTTCGATTCCCAGCACCCACATGGCAGCTAACAACTGTCTGTAGTTCCAGTTCCAGGCAAACACCAAGGCAAATAAATAAATAAAGTTTAAAAAAAATATCCCCAGAGATGTGGCAATATATTGTATATTTAATAAAAATAGTCTGGAATATCAGAGGACAGAGCCATCTCCCCAGCCTTTTTGTTGTTTGAGACAGGGTTTTCTGTGTAACACTGCTGGCTGTCCTGGAACTTGCTTTGTAGACCAGGCTGGCCTCAAACTCACGGAGATCCTCCTGCCTCTGCCTCCCAAGTGCTGGGACTAATGGCGTGTGCCACCACTGCCTGGCTATTAGGCCTTGAACTCAAGAGAATACTGGCTTCAAGTCTGGATCTCTGTCTCCTAAGTTATGGGACTAAAGGCATGAGTCACCACTCTCTGACTTTCATGGCTTGGTTGTGGGTAACTCTGTCTTCTGATATTCCAGACTATTTTCATGAAATATACACTATATTACCACACAGAGATATTCAGTCTGTGAACTAACAGCGGTCACCCAGGTGTCTGTAAAGAATGTTGCCCATTTATCTCAGGGACAACACCTTTGAGTTTTAATCTCTCTGGTTCTCACTATGAGGAAATACGGTAAGAGCACAGAGGAGGAGGAGAGGGAGAGAATGAGGGACTAAAGAGAAGGGGAGGAGGCATTCTTTACTTGTTCTTTTTTAGTTTTATTTTAATTTTAGGACTGCAGCTTTTAGCATTACTCATGAGCACCTTTGGATAAGGTGGGCCAGACTAGCTCCTGAATTAGGCCCAATGGACCACCAGAAAAATGTGCCTTGAGACAGACTCCTGGGCGGGGGTGGGGTTGTTCTACCAAGAAAAATGAGAAATACTAGCCTAGAAGTCCAGCCTTGCTAATGGAGGCAGCCTTCTCCTTTCACGCTGGTGAGGGACGAGCAGACAATCGTGGCCATGTTCTCAGGTCCCTTTGCAGTTTGGACTGGTTATGATTGACCTTAACTGGAAGATGGGCTTCCTGCACGTCCTAAGTGAGGTTTCAAATTATGCTGTGTAAGGGGTCTTGCTTCGGGTTCATTTCTTTTTGAAGTAAAGAATTACAAGCCAAGAAGTCTGAAGACACAGCACTCTGTCAAGACTTATAGGAGCGAAACTCACACTATCCACAATCCAGCATTCAGTGAGACAATCCGAGAGGAGGACCCAGAGTTGGATTCCGTCTCCCTAGCTTGAGAACCTGCGTTTCTGTCCTTCTCAGTAGGGTGTCAAGGAGACTGGGTTCTCTCCTCTTTTCTTTGAGTGGACTGACAGGATGTAGTCATGGACTGGGTGACCTTCATTAAAGCAGAGGTCTGACTGGGTACTGTAGATGTGGGAAGTTTCCCGCCCTCCTGGTGGGAAAAGATGGGCTGCAGACAAGAACACGGAAGTAAGCCATCTTGTAAAAGAAGGCCTAATTTGAGTCTGGTGACTTCCTGTTCCCTCCACAGAGTTCTCCAGAGCTTTCTCTTGTTTCCCTTCATGATGTTTATCCATAATTCCCCATTTCTCCACCGGACTCCAGATTCTTGTTTATTCTGCTTGAAAAACATCCCATCAACCTCCCTGGAAGCCCCTGGGCACACAACTGGCATCTTCCCGCTGTCACATAGACCCTCAGACTTGCACACCTGGTGACAGCAAGTAGACAGGGAGCTGGATATGAAGTATCCAAGGACACGGAAGTTGGTAGTCCCGTTTCCTGGTCTCTTTGTCCTTAAACATCCTTGAAGCTTCAGATAGGTTCCTCCTACTGCATCTAAAACTAAGGTGTCAGGGCATTTGCCCAATTACCACACATGTGCAATGATGAAGGATCTGCATCCTCCGAGAACCCTGACTTCATTATAGTATCATTTTGACTGTGGCTTGCCACCTTACCATGGGCTGTCCTAGAGGATCACGGGAATAGATACCCCAAAGGGAGCTCTGATCCATAGTGATCTATCTGATCTGGAATGAAATGAATCACCTTATTGTATAAATATGCCACTCACCTCATAGTCATAAACACCTGCAGAACCTACAGAGCCGTTCTCCACTCTTAGGGCAGCCCCTCCAAGCTCACTTTAGAATGTCTGCTTTGATTTGCTAAATAAACTCCTGCTTAAACTGGCTGTCTTGCTAGACATGGTGGCATGCTCCTTTAATCCCAGCACTTGGGAGACAGAGGCAGGTAGATCTTTGTGAGTTTGAGGCCAACTTGGTCTACATAGTAAATTCCAAGACAGCCAGGGCCAGGACAGCAGGTTCCAGGACAGACAGTAAGACTCTGTCTTGAAAACCCCACCCCCCAAACAAACAAACCCCAAACTGTCTACTCCTCTTCCTGTTGAACCCAGGACCCTGCACTTACCAGGCAAGTGTTCTACCACTGAGCTACATCCTTACCCTCGACAGTGTCTCTAAACTGGGTTTTTTCCTTCAAGAAGACAAGATCCCCATAGACCCACTCCTTTTCTGTTAGTCACTGAATCCCTGCCTCTAACTGGACAACGACTACCTTTCTCAGTCCCCTTGGCATCAGGGGGAGGCTGGGTGACTGGCTAGACTTGCCTCCAGGAAGACTCTTTGGGGGACTCTATGGTTTGCTGAGCATGACCATAATCTTAGCACTTGGGAGGCTGTGCAGGGGCAATGAGTTTGAGGCTGCCTGGAGCACATCGCAAGATCAAGACTGACTTCAGTTATATATTGAGACCCTGTCACAAAACAAGACAAAGCAACTAAAACACACCTCTCCTATCCCCCATCCCTTCTGCTTGCAATATAATGGCTAGAGCATGGCAGCTACATTGCAGGGTGAAGACAGGGACCAACTCCAGTTGGGCAGAGAACAAACTAAGAAAAAACATAAGCCTAATGACCACACTAGCCTGAGGCTGCTTACTTCTTGGTGTCTTCTAACTGGAAAAGAAATAATCTTTTTAAAATTTTATTTTATTTAATTAACACTTTTTTCATTTATTTTACATACTGACTACAGTTTACCTGCTTCTCCCACCCCCAACTCCCACTATCCCCTCCCCATCCACTCATCTCCAGTCAGAAAGGGACACGTCTCTCATGGGCTTGAACAAAGCATGGCACATCAAGTAGAGGTAGGACCAACCAAGCTCCTCCCCCGGCATCAAAGCTGGGCAAGGTGATCCAGCACGGGAACAAGTTCCCAAAAGCCACATCAGCTCCAGGGACAGGTCCTGATCTGTCCTGCTAAGAGCCTTATAAACAGATCATGCTACACAACTGTAACACACATGCAGGGGGCCTAGGTTGGTCCTATGCAGGCTCCTTAGCTGTTGGTCCAGAGTCCGTGAGCTCCCACTAGCTCAGGTCAGCTGTCTCTGTGGGTTTCCCCATCATGACCTTACCTCCCTGGTTCATACCATCCCTCCTCTCTCTCTTCAGGAGGTCTCCTGGGAGCTTGCCCAGTGCGTAGCTGTGGATCTCTGTATCTACTTCTATCAGTTACTGAATAAAGGCTCTACAATGTCAACTAGGGTAGTCCCTAATCTGACTACAGTAGAAGCCCAGTTCAGAAATCCTCTCCACTACTGCTAACAGTCTTAGCTTGAGTCATCCTCCTGGATTATAATCTTCTAAACCACCATTATTTTCATTCTTTTTCTTGTTATAAGCAACTGAACATGATTCTGAGTGATAGCTAAAGAATGTTGATCTCAGAAGCATAAAGAAATGAAAACACACAATTTTCAATGTTCACCCTGAACAGAGCTAGCCAATTTTTACAAGTTTCTGTGGCCTCAGTGAAATCCATTTTATATGCATCAACTCAAGTGCATATCATTTAAAAAGAAAAATACACCTAAGGAAAAAGTCTACCATAACTTAATTTTTATATGAATTTTTCATGGATGGAAAAGTCCTTACTCAGGACTATGGAAACCTGAAATGTGCAGAGGGAAGTCGCTTCCTGTGTACATCACAGAAAGCAGATGCTGCCCCATCGCCTCCCCCAAAGCAGACTCATTACACAGTGCCGTTGCACTCTGTTTCGAGTGGGCATTTGCCATATGGCTTACTGGTTTAATCATTTCCTGGTACTTGACAAAAATGAAGCACAATCATTTTGTAAGGAGCTTGGGCTCCTAGATGGGTCTTTTCCAAATAACAGCTGTGCCTCAGAATGGAGTTACTCAATTTGCAAATTGTGGACACGATACTCAGCATTCACAAGTGAGCAAAACCTCAAGTCACTTGGGCTATTTCCAGACGTCAGAAGCTATGAAGTTTTTAGCAATGTTCTGAGAGTTCAGCTGTCCACAAGCTCTAGCCAAAAATCTCAGAACTAGCAGCGCCTGTGGGCAGCAGTCATGTCTGACAGGAGGCGATGCAGAGGTTCCCTTCACTGGGGGAGAGAGAAATCTGGCTCCAAAACTCACAGAATAAACCCATATGACTTTCTATCTGCTCTTAATGACATCTGTGCAGATGACATCAGGATAGACAGCTCTGGTCTTGATTCTGATTACAGGTCCCTAGAGGTCCACACACTCTTGATAACAAGCCAGACTCAAATGAAGAACTTCCTAGTTGAGTTACTTGGGAGCAGCATTAACATCTTCCAATTTTAAGATAAGGTTTGCTTCTCATTTACACACTCATTCCACACAGCTTAGAACTCTACTGCACTGGCTGGTTTTGTGTGTCAACTTGACACAAAGTAGCGTCATCAGAGGAAGGAGCCTCTTTTGAGAAAATGCCTCCATGAGATCCAGCCATAAGGCATTTTCTCCACTAATGACCAACGGGGGAAGGCCAACCCATGGTGGGTGGTGCCATCCCTGGGCAGCTGGTCCTGGATTCTATAAGAAAGCAGGCTGAGCAAGCCATGAGGAAAGGCCAGTAAGCAGCGTTCCTCTACCACCCCTGCATGAGACCCTGCCTCCAGGTTCCTGTCCTGCTTGAGTTCCTGTCCTGACTGCCTTCAATGATGAACAACAATATTGAAATGTGAGCCCAGTGAACCCTTTCCTCTCCAAGCTGCTTTATGGACATGGTGTTTGGTCACAGCAATAGAAACCCTAACCTTGGGTTCCGCCGCCGGACCAGTGCCCTCTGCGGCGTCCCAGCACACTCTGGAGCAGGGGGCAGCTGAACTCTGCACCTGGCCACACCCACAGCTCCTGCTGCTGCTGAGGGTATCTGCAAGGATCCCTATTGCGACCCCGAACTGAGTGAACTGAGCAAACCAACTGCAGGGGTCTCTGAGGGGCGAATTCGAACCCTGACCAGAGAGGTGACAGGAGA
>PVIH01009825.1:18659-78659 GCA_004025045.1 Sigmodon hispidus | reverse complement strand
TGCATGCACTTGTATACATACATATACACAAACATGCACACACATATGTGTTTACACATACACATTATGCACATACACACACATGCACACATATACACACAAAGAGAGAGAAACATGTAAACACATGAACATAAGCACATAAATGGAAAAACAGCTAAAACTGCACTTTTCTTACATATATTTCACCACAATAAAAGTGTTCTTTTCAGAACAAATGAGAATTTGACCTCTAAAAGTGCTATTTAACAAGTTACACATTTCCATACTTACAAAACAAACTAGTAGACATTCAAAAATTAGTTATGGCTCTCAGTCCTCCATCTCATCTCTCTCCACATACAACTTTTGGTACTATTTTATCACATATGTTATCAAGCTGTTTTTATGCAAACAGAAAAACAATAATAAATATAAATTCTTATTTCTGTTTTTATATGTATATTTTAGCATATATGCACAGTCCCATGTTTTTATTTTTATATTTAAATAGGTGCCCTAGAGACATGTACAGAATGTCGAGCTGTTTCTTTCTCTTTACTGATATACTGTATGCTACTGTGTAGATATGCCATAATTCTTTTAATTACATCTTTAGTGACAGAATTTGACTGACTGTTTTTGTATTTACAAAGTCCTCTAATAGGTGCATTTATATATTTTTATCTGTGTGTACAATGTTTACTGTTGGCTGAATTGATGTGGGATGTCTTTGTGCATGCTGTAAATACCATTAGACAATAAAGAAATTGTTTTGGCCTATGGCAGAGCAGTTTAGAACAAGGCAGGAAATCCAAGTATACATACAGAGGAAAGAGGGCAGAGTCAAGAGAGATGTGATCCAGCAGCTCAAGAGGCAAGTGTAATGGAGTACAGGTAAGCCACAGGCTACATGGCTAGACAGATGAATAGAAATTGCTTGGGCTAAGATGTGAGAGCTAGCTAGCAATAAACCTGAGCCATAGGCTGAATAGCACGTAATCAATATTAGCCTTTGTGTGTTTCTTTGGGACAGGAAAAAAAATGGAGCTTTGCTAAGACTGCTGGAAGAGATCTTCTTCACATCCAGACTGTGAGTCTACAGGTCTCAACCTTGGGCCAAACAGGTCAGAAACTTCTTACTACACTCAATCCCTCAGATTAAGTTAGCTAAAATCAAAGAGCAGTCATATATTCCACTATGGTGTGAGAGTGTCTATTTGCTCAGTGTTTTACTAAGAGAATATGCGAAGGTTTTTTTTTTGTTGTTGTTGTTGTTAATATTATTATGAAGAGACATTACAGCTGCCCTTTCCATTGAAATTGATTTTATTGTAAACAGAGTTGAGCATAGTTTTATATGTCACTCACAGTGTCTTTTCTCTTGATGTGAAAGTGCCCACAATGTAAAGAATTTAAAGACATGGGCAGCTATCAGCAAGGTGTCAGACTGGGCTTTTGATGATAATATACTTGAGAAACAGAGTTTAATTTTCCTCCTCTCATCTTATGTACACAAACTGGGCACCTGCAACTTCTCACGACAAAAGCTGCTTCTTACTGTCGGATAGAACCTGCTTGAGATTAATGATGTGGGGAGAAGGCAGTCTGTCCTGTGCTTGCTGAGTCACAATTAGCCTGAAAAGTAGATAACAGGTTTGGCTTCTCAAATCTACTCTATATATTGCCATACCAACCTGTCATGAGTTTCCTAAAAGCCATCTGTGATAAGTTTAAGAAAGGATCACCCAAGCTTGCAAATATAACACAATACAGCTCTACCATTCCTTTCGAGGTTAGTGGGGGGGGGGATATACACACAGAACACTATTCAATCATTCCTTCTGAGATGAGAATAAATAACAAGAATGCCACATAAATAGCATGAGTTGGCTGTAGGAGTAAACTGTCAATTCCAGGAGAGTGATGTGGCTTTCTCTGCAAGTGTTCAACAAATGATCATATGCCAAAGATTGCAGATTCAGGCAGGTGGGCTTTGCCATTAAGCTGCCTGCAGGTGCTTCACCCAGATCACTTGTCACATTTGCAAGGAGCAGAAGGAAAGAGCTGGAATTTTCCTTAATTCTTTGAATAATTTTTTTTTCTCCCATGACAAACTGGAATTAGCCCCAGACTAGCTTGACATAGTGCCAGCCTGTGCTCTAACTCTGTCTGAGAATGACAGTCCTTTCTTCTAAAGTTGCCAGACTCAGAGGCTGAAAGGAAAAAAAAATGGGGCTTTGCTAAGACTGCTGGAAGAGATCTTCCCCACATCCATCGTGGCATGTCACTGTGAGGGTCTAGAGAACTCGGGCCAGAGAGAAAAACAAGGAGTTATTCTTGAGAGCAGAAGTGGCTGCTTGTATGAAGAACTATCAGAGGGACATGATAGATGCAGGATGCCTCTGACCAACTGAGCCCCCATCAGCATTTCCAAGATTTTAACCAAGAAATATTGATTTATGTTTATTATGCTTTATGGCACTTTAGAGCAATTTATAACACTTACATTAGAGAATGGATGGGTCTGGAAAAATGCCAATATGGGCCTGAAAAAAAAAAGATGAAGTGCTGTCAGGAATAGTAGCTTTCTTTTATCAGGTGCATTTTCTTGCTTTTGGATTTTATCTGAACTATTTAATATGAAACTAAAAATGAATATTGATTTTCTTAGACAAATAAGAAGTGACATAAGTTGAGCAAAGCTAAAGGAATTTTCAAAGCCCCTATCAATGCTTACATTTTTAATCATTAAAAATCTAGAAGTGTACTAGAATGTGACCCTATATGCTTATACACAAAAAAACATACAAGCAATTTTGTAAAATGAGGAAAATAAACAGTACTGTTAAAAAGTTAGTTTTATTTCAAATATGTTTCAATGAGAAACAAATGCAGTAAAAATGATGAGTTTCTGTAAAGAGACTCATTTTCTGTAACTAATAAGTACTGCTAAACAGGACAGGCTTCAGATTCAGGCTGGGCTATATATCAAAACCAAACAATTTTTAGTTTTTTTTATTGAAATGTTTCTTTCTGTAGTTCATGCATAATCTTTCTTATCTAACATGGAAGGAGGAAGAAAAATAAAAGAGCTCATGAAACCTGACCTGGCCATGGTGGTGACATAAAAGTATTATAGGTGCTCTGGGAAGCCAAGTTTTGCTGAAAAACATCACTTTCAGGGCTAGAGATGGTTTAGTAATTAGGAACACTGATTACTCTTCCAGAGGACACTGGTTTGGTTCCCAGCACCCACCTGGTGGCTCATAACTGTGGAACTCTTATTCCTAGAAGATCTAATGCCCTCTTCTGGTCTACCTGGGCATTGCATATACAAGGTGAAAAGCTACATGAGCCGACTACTACCCATACTAATTTAAAAAGAAAAGGTTCCTTTTTAATCCCCCCAAAATCAACATGTACATATTAAGTTTAATCAAAAAGAATGAGAGAGAAAGACAGAGAGAGGGAGGGAGAGAGATTGAGAAAGAATATAGATCCCTCCTGAGATCTCAAGGGTCTAACATCATAGTCTTGAGATTAAGAAAGACTAAAGAGGATCAAGGAGAAATGTAAAGCTGAAAGAGAATATAACATTAGGTTGTGAACTGGAGGAGCCACAGAGCTGGGAATAACATCAAAGAGAAAAGCCTGAGGGTGTGTTCAAATACTGGAGGTAACTCTGATATTTACACTTTGATTCCATGATCTTTTCCCTATGACAAATGACTTGACTGGGTACAATCTCAGGATGCAGATGATAGTCAACTCCTTAACTGAGTCAATTCACCTATCAGTAACTAGAAACAGAGAATTTGTGGAGATGGACCAAGCCAGGCACCCAAACCGTGACAGATGTGCCTCCTGCTTTGAGACTTCTAATTCACTCAACAGATGTGAAATACCTTGAACCAAGAATTGACATCTTGAGTCTGCAACTTTGTATATTTGAGGTAGAAGGCAGTCTAAGAGCTGATGCTAATAGTTGCTAGCTAATTTAAAAAATCAGGGAATTGGGTTTTCTTCACCATGATTTCTCAAGATTGGTGCTAAGAATTTCTTACAGTTGTTCATAGTCAGAAGGCCTGGTGTCTCTATTACACATGTTAGAAAGACCAAGACTATTTTAATTATTAACACATTAAATGCCAGGGTGAAACATCTGTGGTTAGCACCTGGAATTCAACCATTAGAGCAAGAAAAAATGAAGGAACAAGTTAATTGTAATTATCAATAGCATTCTCATATGACTCATGTGTAATCAGGTCCCATTTTATGCCATCACATTAACCAGATAAAGCATGGTTCACAAATTCTACTTGAGTTCTTGAAAACACACTGAGTTGGGTTGTTTTTGGAGTTATAGTCTTGTTTGGGTCTGGAAGTTTCCTAAAGCTGGGTTCATGAGAAAGCTAAAGTTTTTGTCTAGACAAATGATGCTAGCCCTGGACCTAAGGCATCTTGATGAAGAAAGAATAGCAGGAGGAACAATGGAGTTTTGAGCTGTTAAGGGATGTCTGTGTCTGCTTCCATTTCCTGCCCTTCTAGACCCAGACAAGGTTGCAGGTGCCCTGAATATACAATAAGGGATCTATGAGCTGAGTAAGAAGAAACTATTATACCCTGACATTGTGTCTTGTCCAGCCTGACGTTAAAAAAAAAATTGGGGAGAGAGAAGAGGAACAAAAATTCCCCATCTGGAAAGATAATGATTTCTGCCACTGTACTGACAGCCAGATGTGGAGAAATCACAACCAATATCATTCAGTCCCATAGTATGAGAGCTCGGCTGGGTGTGGCAGCCTAGGCTGAGGGCCCTGAGGAAGAAAACCTGTGGGGACATGGAGAGATTTGTTTGTATTCTACACAGGCCTGCTATATGTGGCCGAAGGTAGGAGATGGCATTGGCTTATGTATACGCAAAACATCTGACAGATGGAGAAAAATTCCAAGACAGTTTGAGTGCAGGAGGTGATAGTGGCTGGTAAAGAATCTGAAGGAGAAATTTCAGGACCTCCATGAGTTTCTCACAGAGGAAAGGTCCTGCTGAGGTAACCAGGATTTCATCAGAGATATTGTAAGAAGTCTCAGCAATGAGAGGGCTGTGTCCTTTCATCACCAAGAACAATTTCAGTTCTTCTTTTTTTTTCTCTATATGTGGATTTTTCATGCTATTGTAAGGCAAACTCTTTTATGGTTAGAAATAAAATAAACAAACAAAAGCAGTTTTTAGGATCTGGAAGACAGCTCAATCAGTAGAGGGCTTGCTGTACAAGCATGATACAACCAGGTTCTGTCCCCATATCCTCCATCCAAACCAAAAGCTGCCAGGCTGGTGATGTCGGTTTTGTGAAGACAGTCAGGTGGATCCCAAAAGCTCCCAGTCCAATTAGTATAAACAAATGGGCAAAGCTTAGATTAGTCAGATAACCTGTTTGAAAAAATAAGATGAACTATCTTATGGAGTGTCTCTGAAGAACGATACCCAGGGTTGACCTCTGGCATCTGTTCACATGCATACATGTACAAGTGTATATACAAACATGTGTGCCTGTGAACACACACACACACACACACACACACACATACACACACAAACTTAACTTAAGGTAGTTAATTATCTATCTTATTAGGACACACAGATTCTAGGTAGGTTCTCTCCACCAGCATTGATAGAACCAGTTGCTGCATTTTGCTCTCATTTTGTACACAGACATTTGTTTTCTATAAGGCTCAATTTGTATCAAAGAATGCCAATCTCTAGCTTCTTTGCCAAAAAGAGCCTTGCCAAATTAAGATCGGTTTTGAAAAACCAAAGATAAATGAATGTGTCTTAAAGGTTTAATTGTATTTTCCTCTTTATCTTTTGATGGCTTTGACAGATGGAACTCTCACAATATACTCATTGTTCAGCTGGAAACCCCATGAAGCTGTAACCTGAACCCCTTGTCCTGAGGCCATTTGATGGCCTTCATCCAATGGTATCTGTGGACCCCAGTGGAGAGGTAGGTAAAGAGTTATTAAGTCACTTGAAATTGCTTTCAGCACATGGCAAAGTGGTTGGGCCATTCCAGGCCATAGCAGGGTGGCAGAATGCCCAACTGCCTACGTCAAGCAGTGTTTATAAATTAGAAATTACCAGCCTTTTGGTTCCTTGCTGATCAGTCAGAGTCCGTGGAAGACTGTGCAGACATGCCCGGGGCAGAATTGTTATTGGACCAAACAAAGCATAGCTCTTGGTTAATCAGTTATGATTTGTCTACCTGGTGGTGTTATTGGAGGAGATTTGGAAGTGGCTGTCTCTTCAATTGCAGTGCAATGTGGCTAATTATTCTAACTAAAAGCATCCATTAACACAGTTCTTTGGTTGCTTTTATTTATTTATTTATTTTTGGCAAACCACAGAAACTAACGCTAAAGTTAAAAGAAATAGGTAGTCAAATATGAATTCACTAGTTAAAAGAGGGTTACTGAGCACTTTGTGTGTGCATGTCAATGTACTCATTTGCTGAATGCACTTGAGATTACATTAGACTCTACAGGATATTAATAGATTCAATCTTCACAACAACCCTGGGGAAAAATTAATGAGTAATGATCCCATTTTACAGTTGAAGAAAGTGAGAGTACATTTCTCATCATGATAAAATACCTGACAGAAACTGCTTAAGGCAAGAGGGTTTACTGTGGTTCACTGTCTATGGGGCTACAGTCCATCATCAGGTCAGGGAAGACAGAACAGAAAGATTGTGGGGCATCTGGTCACCGCGTGTCTATAGCCCAGGAGGCAGAGATACAAGAGCTGGTTCTTAGCTTACTCACTTTATTTTTATTTAGACTAAGACCCTAGCACATGGATTAGTGCTTCTGCATTCACAATGGGTCATTTCTCCACAGATAATCTTCTAAGGATGCCTTCAGATATGTCTGAGCTGTGTCTTCTAGGTGATTTTTAGATCCAATAAAGTTGACAATCAAGATTTCCCCTCACACTGGAGTTCAGAAAGTAGTGTATGTTTTCAGGGACCACGTAGGTAGAAAACCACAAAGATAACACACGAAAGCAGTAGACAGAGTTTATTTTTGCCTATTAGCTAAGACCACAACTATCTCAGGGTCAGTTTGGGGCTTTTAAGAATCTTCTTTGATCAGGCTTTGCCAATTACTCCAAGGCCTTTACTCTTTTAGGGAGAACTCTTATTCTAAAATATCATTAGTCACCAGCTAGCTGCCTTCCAGTCTCAAGCCAGCCAATGTCACTCCTGAATACATGCAATCCTACAACCTAGGCTGAAGTCAGGCCTCGTCTGGCACTAGCTTTCCTACTCCTGACATTTTAGAAGCTCTGATTTCTCTGTTTAATTCACAGACTGGTAGACAGCTAAGGATCATTGCTTTGGAATATCTGGAACACTTGCATAATAAAATAAGGGATTAAACAGTTTGAGTAATGGCTGCATAGAAGAAGTGAAATAAACATGATCAATGACTACAAAACCTAGAAACAGTTAAAAGAGCAGAGCTGTGGTCCATTGACTGGTAATTCACAAGGCTTTGTGTCTTCTGGGAACTCACCTACCTGATGAACAGAGGCAGAGGACAAATCTCTGAACCTGCTCTAGGGCTGATGTACCAGGCATCTCAGAGAGAGGAGGTGAAAAGGCACTGAGCCCAGATGGGTCGAATGAAGCACTGTAGAATCTAGCTATATTTCCATGTGCTGCCCTCATATCCACAGGTCTCTTGCTCCCCTTCTCTGGCTCTGGGAAATACAAGGTTATCATTAAGACTACCATACTGTGAAGATCTGGAAAGCAGGGTCCTAGAAACCAGCATGGAAGATGAAGGCCTTCAGAGATTACTAGCATTCTAAATGGTGACAGACCTGAGTTATTCCTTTTGTTTCTCCTACAGAACACAGATCTGGGGCTGTTAGACAAATATTCCAGTTGACAGGAAACAGGAGCATCAGATTTATTGTTCCTAAAGCCGCATTTGCTGTCAATAACCCCCGTCTTAGCTAACCAGTAACCTGCCAGGCTTTCAATATGAAGCAGAGTAATAAGCAGTTGTTTAAGAAAAACTATCATTATTATGTATGGAATGTGATGCATAGAAGAAATGTCTTAAAAGGAAACAAGATTAAAATGGAAAAAGACTTTAAATTTTATTATTAATATTTATCTACTTAATATGAATCAATTAGAGAAAGGTTGCATTTTAGAAAAAAAAGACTTAGTTGGAATTCAGAGCATTGCTCTTCATTCCTTGGCATGCTCCCTTTGACCTTTTTGAGAACAACAAGAAGAACAATATCAAACTGTGTGTCCATCCTGGACAACTGTGATGAGCTGACACCGGGGTACCTCAATTTTATTGGTACTGTGGTTGACTCTGAGGACCTGGCCCTGAACATCTCCTAAGAAATGTTCCAGCAGAGTAAGATCCTGAAAATCATCAGCAAGAGTTGGCTGAAGAAAAAGAACTACAAGAAATTTTATTAAGACTTCTCCAAGAATTATTTAAAGTTTGGAGTACATAAGATTCGCCTAACCATAGTTTCTGAGATGCTCCGCAAAAACACCTCTCAGTCTGGAGATGAGATGACTTCATGTCAGAGTACATGTCTCACATGAAGGAGACACAGAAGTCCATGAACTATATCACTGGTGAGAGCAAAGAGCGGGTGGCCAACTGTGACTTTGAGGAGTGTGTGCAGAAGCGGGGCTTTGAGGTCATGTACATGACTGAGCCTATCAACAAGTACTGTGTGCAGCAGCGCAATGTGAATATATGTTACATATTTAATAAATCTTGGGATATCAGAGGCAGCACACAGTCAAATCCTAGGCAGACAGCTCAGGAAATCCTTGATCCTTGAATACAAGGATAAACAGCTGAGTCAATCACACATGCCTTTAATTCCAGTATAGGGAAAACCAGGAGTGGGGACCAACACCCTTAATCCCATAACTCCAGAGACAGAACTTCTTCTGTTTCTGTGAGTTCAAGGCTACATGCCTTTATTCCTAACCTGGATGGGATAGGGTATATAAGGGCTCATTGAAACCAGGCAGAAACAGAAGCGACTGACAGAAGTGACAGGCAGAAGAGACCAGGAGCGAGGCTGAGGAAGTTGCAAGACAGCTGGGTGAGAATTGACTGTGGTGCTTCCTCTCTCTGATATTTCAGCCTTGCCCTGATATTTGGCTCTGAGTCTCATTTATACAACCCAAATCCGTACTGCTACAGCACAAGACATTTGATTGAACGAGCATAGTCTTGGTGACCAAGGCCTGGAGGTACCAGAGGAAGAGAAGGAGAAGAAAAAAATGGAAAAGAACAAAACAAAATTTAAGAATCTCTGCAAGCTATTGAAAGAGATCTTGAATAAGAAGGTTGAGGAGGTGACAATCTCCATAAGGCATGTGTCTTCACTGTACTGCATTGTGATAAGCACCTATGGCTGGAGAGCCAATATGGAACAGATCGTAAAGGCCCAGGCACCTTGAGACAACTCTACAATGGGCAACTTGATGGCCAACAAAAGCACCTAGAGATCAACCCTGGATGCCCCATTGTGAAGACACTGAGGCAGAAGGCTGAGACAAACAAAAATGATAGAGCTGTCAAAGACCTGGTGCTCTGCTCTTTGAAACTGCTCTAGTTTTTTTGAAACTGCTCTAGTTTCCTCTAGTTTCTCATTGAAGATCACCAAACCCACTCCAACTGCATCTACTGCATGATCAAGCTAGGCCTGGGTATTGATGAAGATGAGGTGACAGCAGAGGAGCCCAGAGCTGCTGTTCCTGATGACATCTCCCCACTGGAGGGTGATGAGGATGCCTCTTGCATGGAAGAAGTAGATCAAGACCTGTCATGGGAAGACCATGTCTTCCATATAGTTTCCCTGTGGCTTCCCCAGCAGCCTTATCTGACCCTGACCTACAAAGCTCTCTGCTCGTTCTAGAGGAAACCCCCTGCAACAGACAACAGGGTTGAGTATTGTGCACTGTGACTTTTTTTGTTTTATTTTGTTCTGAAATTTCAAGTATGCAAAATAAAGAAGATGCAGTTTTAAAAAAAGACTTGAAGAGGATTAAGGACAATTTTTGAGCAGAAGGCTGAGTAGGACAGGAAATTAAAAATAAACAATTAAATAAGGGAGAAAATTGGAGGTTCCAAATCAGAGTATCCATAAATAGAAAAGAGGAATGGTATAAATGGATCAAATAGAGACAGAGGGCAAGAAATATTAGAAAGTAATAAAGAAAGTTTCCTAGAATTCCAGGCATAATTCTAAAACAGTTCCTGTGTGTTGGAGAACTTAGTAAATACTTTTGAGCATAAATTCTAAATAATTTATTGGTATACATTGCATTGGATAAAAACCACTGTCAGGAAACATGGAGACAAAACAAAATGATATGTAAGCAATGAATAAAATTAAATCCAGAAATAAATTAAATTTCAATACCATGAAAGTTATCCAAGAAGGATCTGCATGGACTATGATTTGAGGCTTCCCACCATCCTCTGCAGCTATAATTCAATGGGTAAAGCCTTTACATTCTTTTCTAAAAAAATTTTATTTATAAAACAAAGTCTTTTTATCTATGTTTCCCCTTTCCCTCCCTCCCTTCCCTCCTCTCAGTCCCTCCCAGTCAGTCTTCAGACTGCCCCCCCTCTCCCCGACTCCTCCCCGTCAGTCTTCAGACTGCCCCCCCCTCTCCCCGCCTCCTCCCCATCCTCTCTTCAAAAAGGGCAAGAAGTCCCAAGGTAGATCAGCTCAGCATGGTGCATTGCCAGGAAACTCCAGGCAAGTCCAGTTTCCTCATCCTAATGTCATGACTGGGTTAGGTGTTCCTCTGCAGGGAATGGGCTCCGAGGTGCCAGTCTATACACAGAAACACAGCCTGATCCCACCCATCGTGGCTCCACATACTGCCCACGTCAATAGACAGTTTCCTATACTTGGAGGGCCTAGCTCCTTTTCCCTAGCTGTTCTTGATGCTGTGAGCTCCTCAGAGCTCCAGCCATCACTGTGGGAATTTTCTCCATAATCCTTATCCTCTTGCTCATATAGACTCTCCCCATCCCTCAGCTAAAGAAAAATGTCTTTATGTGAAACAAGAATACAGCCTCAAGAAGATTCAATTTTTTTCAAGCATAGCAATGGTGTATTTTCTTTCAATTTTTAAAAATTTAAATTTTAAATTAAAAATTCTTTTTTTTTTTAAATTTTCCAGTAGAAGCTGGAGAGACAGCCCTGCTTTAGAGCACTTATTGCTCTCACAGAGGTCGTGTGTTCAATTCCCAGGACCCACATGGTATCTCCAAGCACCTGTAACTCCAGCTCCAGAGGAACCAACACCCACTCCTGACCTTCAGAGCCTCCTGCACACGGTGTATGGGTGTGTGTGTGTGTGTGTGTGTGTGTTTGTGTGTGTGAACTCAAGCACACACAAAAATAACTCTTTTTAAAACAATGAGTAGATCTCTCATAAGGCAGATGCAACCTCATCCTGCAGGCAAAACTTTTTGGAAAATTGAGAATCACCTCTGTCATGGATGTGACAACATACCAGGAGCATGAGCTGGAGACCAGTGTATGGACATACCTTCCATTGTTCCTTTGTCCCCCCGCACAGTGAGTCTAGTATACCTGCTCCAGACTCCTGATTCACACATGAATGTATGTGAATATTATATATTCATGCTTAAGTATTATCCAGGATAATAGTACCACAACCCTACATATCAAAAACAGCTATAAAAATTCAATGTGACAAATACAAAAATAGAGAAGGTTGGACACTTTTGTAAGGTCTAATATCACTGGTGCATCATTTTAGTTTATTCAACTGAGTTTCATATAAACTGAATAGTAGTTTAATTTATATAATAGTATGTTTTGAAGCTATGCATGTATATATTATTTTAGACTCTCCATAGTTTCAAAATCATCTTACAAATACACAAAATGCTGGCATTTCCACCGTTCCCAAACACAGTACCTTCAGATACTTCAGATACTGCATGGTTTGGCTTTCTTTTTTCTCTAAAGATATTCTTCATTAAAATATAATTATATAACAAAAAATTCACCAGGTATTAACATACTCCTAGAGTTTGGCAAATATCTCCAATATCTAAGCTTAAGGCATCTCATCACTCCATGAAGGAAGTGACTGCTGATATTAACCCGTCTTCACACGTGCTGAGACTAAGTACACCATTCTATGTTCTGTTTCCCCATGGGATTTCCTGTTCTACAATGTAGCTCGCACAATCTGTCATGCTTGGAGATAGGCTTCTTCCATTAATTTAGTGTGTCCTAGATTTAAACCTGGTATAGCATGTGTGAGTATTTAGTATTTCTAACTGACTATTATTCTCATATATATGCATATATATGTATATATACATATGCGCCTGGTTTTTGTTTTGTCTTTTTTTCAGTTCATCAGTATTCAGATTACTGCTACTTTGGGTGTACTATGCACAGTATGTCAGAAGTTTATGTATAGACTTTTTTTTTCCTTGAGAATACATCTGGAAGTGGAAATCCTAGGTTACAGTGGCATTAGTTTTGTGAGAAAGACTCAAATTATTTTATGAATTGGTTGACCTCTCTTCTTTTTCTGTCAGAAACAGAAGTGTCCAAAATGTTCCAAAGGCTTCACTAACACTTGTTATTTTTCTTTTCTTTCTTGTTTTCTCTTTGCTTTTAGGATTGTGTTTTGTTTGCATTTAGTACATAAGAACTTGTTTCTTATGATGGTTCAGGTGATAATTTTCCTAATGACTAACCATGCTCAATGTTTTTTTCTAAATGTTAATTATCTATTCCACAACTTCTGAAGAATATAACTATTTAAATTATTTGCTCATTTTAACATTAATCTATGTTTTTATGAGTGGTAGGAAGTTTTGTGTAGTCTGGTATCAGTGTCTCACAGATGTATGCTTTGCAAGTATCATCTGATTAGTCATTTATCTTTTTACTCCCTTAGAATATCATTTGTAGCAGAAAAGTCTTATTTGTGATGTTATCAAAAGTATCTGGTTTTTCCTTTGTTTATTCTTAGATCCTAGAATCTTCTAAGGACAGGACATGGTATACAAATGTCGTTTTTGATATATGTGAAGTTACATTAAAAGAGCAATAATGCTGGTGTGATAAAAATATGAAGTATGTTATGCTCCACATGACACTTGGATGTGAGTCATGTGTGTTCAATGGGGCATCATTTTTCTTGAATGTCCTCTCCTCGAGAATGGTACGCTCCCAAACCCTCTCACTGTACTTGCTCATCGCCAGCATTCTCTCCGTACACCTATCCACTGGTAAGATCAGTTGTAAAGATGAGAAATGGAATTAATGGCATTATGACATAAACAATTGCTATGTGTTGAGAGGAACAGTATATGCCCTGTATGCATTCTCCCAACATCTTACAACGTTGTGTGGGAATAGAAACATTAATCATATTATTTTAGGGAGCATAGAAATCTCAGGCTCCTAAAACACAGCTGATTTCCCCAGTTCATAGAAGCAGTTGTCGTGAACTTGGGGCTATTTACTGCAATGATAATGTGTTAGCAACAGGTAATAATTTTCTATTTATTTCATTTATTTTATTTTAAATATTAGCCTAGAAAGTAGCTAGTTTCTTTGTAGCACTTTCATGTATTCTTCACTTTTATTTATTGTTCCCCAAGCCCAGTCTTCTCCCTTACCTCCTTGCCCTGGTTCCATTTTCCTGATGACTCAAGTATTTATTCTTGCAGTTTAATATACATGAGTTTTACTGTCTTCCCAGCACTTTTCCCCCCTGTCTTCCATCTTATGGTCCTCTTTCTGGTGTCATGGCCTTTACCCACCTTCCTAGTACCTAGTACCTATTAGAAGCTACAATCCACACAGCAATCCACTCTTTGAGCTGGGATTACCTTAATTTGTTTTCCTCTCTCACCCATTTTTAGGTGGTGCTTTTGAAAAGAGAATACAAGCTCTCCACTCTTCCAGAGTTATATTGCTTTAGTCACAAAGCCTTCATGTGATCATTCAGGTTAACAATCATATTTCATCTGTAATATAGTAATATTAATGAGGAAGCATGCAAGGAAACACAGTGGGAAATAGTAATCAAGGTGAGATGAATGTTGCCTTTAGATCCACATGTGTTCCTTTGATGCTGTAAATTAAATATGGGGCTTCATACCTGCTCCAAAATCGTTCTTCCTTTATGCACAACATTTGCCTATGTGTATTACTAATAAGAATTTCCAATCTGTGAACTTCACCATACAGCTTCCCACCACAGTATTTACATCAGAGAATTAAGTACTTGTTGGCAAATGGATCAAGAAGAGTGTGGTGACTTTTACAGCAACAAGAAAGAAGCATTGAAAACTAAAAACATTCTTTTAGAGCAAAAATTTAATGATAAAGAAACCTTTTATGCTAGTGGTATTTATATTTTAAAATATATTGGCACATGAATCACAACATATAAAAATGTAAAACACAAGCCATGAATCTTAGAAATTGAGAAAATGATTGTATTAGTGTCAAAGCAAAAAGAGAAAGCTATCTTTAGAAGTCCAATCAAATGAAATGGAGGAAGCTATGTTTCACAAGGTACTGTTACTCTCTTATATCCCAGTGATGAAAAATTTGTGACAAGGGACAAATTCACAAAATTATCAAGCAATAAAAATATTCAACCTAGATGACCCAAAAGAAATAAAAAATGCAATATGTTTTGTACCAGTTACATGTTGCATGTACCACACCTGATCTAATCAAACTTTACAATGATCGTGAAGTCAATGATTATTATTCCCTAAATACAGATGTGGACAAGGGTTCAGAATGATTGAGACATTGTCTCAGAACTCATGCTTTGTCATGAGGCTAATGTGAGTACTTGCTTTCTTTTATCCTTTTCTTCACTTTAAATACTGACTCAGGCTGCCTCTATATGCCAAAATGATGTGTTAAGATGTTAACTACTTTATTTTGTTTTGTTTTTGTTTAAATTCTACTAATGAGTGAGTAAAAGCAAAGCACACCCAAGCTGCAAACCACAACCACTGAATAGCTTGAAATCTGAAGCACCTTGGAGTGGGACCTTGGAGCCCTTTCGCTCCAGGGGAACACCTGACTCAGTCTTGATGTTGGGTGAGGAAAGCGGATCTGCCTGGAGTGGATGCTGAACAAAGCTACCTTGGGACCTTGAGACCTCCTGCCCTTGCTGGGAAGGAGATGAGGAGATGGGGAAAAGAGAGAGTGACTGGGAGGGGCGGGAGGGGGAAAGGAGTTTGAACAAGGAGATACATGGATAAAAATGATGTTAACTACTTACTGTCTTTGTTAGTTTTCTATTGTTGTGTAGAGACCACTGCCACAGCAACTCTGGTTAAGAAAACATTTCATTGACATGGCTTGCTTATAGTTTCAGAGGTTCAGCCCATTATCATCATGGCAGGGATTATGGCGGCATGCAGGAAGACATATGCTAGAGTAGTGCCTGAGAGTCCTACGTCTTACAGGCAACAGGAACTTGACTGAAACACTGGGTGGTATTCTGAGCATACGAAACCTCAAAGTCTTTCCTCACAGTGACACACTTTCTCCAACAAAGCCACACTTTCTAATAACCACTTCCTATGAGACCATGGGAGCCAACTGCATTCAAGCTACCACACTGACCATGAGTAAGAATTAGCTTATCAAATCCTAATGTGAACTCAAAAGTACCATTTGGGGATGATACTAATATAATCGCTCAAAGTATATCCTCACACAGTAAGCACTTAGCACATGCTCTGATGGCCATTGATTGATAAGAAAACTATTTCATCCTCCAATCCTTAAGAAGCCCTGTCACATCTCTTGTGATATCTCCAAACTGTTTTGGGTCCTACATATTATGACAGTTGTATAGAAAAGCTGCCCTGGGCTTCACAAAACCCAGATTCATTAAGATTTCACTATCAGTAATCTTAGAGAGGCACAGTAGCATGGTTCTGTCATGCCATCTCTTGAAAAGCAGAAACCAGAAGATCAAGAGTCCAAAGCCAGCAAAGGATTTATAAAAAGATGAAGGCTGACTTGACCTACATGAGACCTTGTCTGGAAAAAAAATTAAAAAATATAAGTCTGGGAGTAATTTATAGTTAAGTTTGCAAATTGTGACTGCCAATGTGTTGCATTACTTGTAGAAGTGAACCTTTCCTCTTTCTTCAGAGGGTCCCAAATACAAACTTGCAATGACAGAAAGTGAACTAAAGATTATTTTGAACAGAGTGCTTCCTGGTGACCTCCAAGAAGAATCTCAGCCATTATAACATCATCATCTTTTGAGATCACCATATTTAGGTTCTTTTCTTCAAAAAAAAAAATTCTATGTGGAACTGTTTTCCTGATCTCTTTGTTCCTGGCTCTGGGCCCTCTTACACGTGTTTTGCCGTACATTATCATCAATGAAGTTTTGGAAAACAGACCATCTGGCACCTTGTATAGTTGTCTGCCATTGATAAGCAGGGAAAAAGTTGACCTGTAATTATATACACCAGTCAAAGCTGAGCCACTGTGGAAGGGAGCTCTGAAGAGTGGCTTACCTGTCAAGGAGCCTTTTGCTCCTTTTGCCCACCAGGACACAGGTGTCCTGAAGACAGAAGGACCTCTGTTGAGAGAGGCAGCGCTCTGTAGCTTAGTCAGTTCTCATGGATGATTGACGGTAGGCGCTCACCACCCACTCCAGAAGCTGGGTAGCATGTTTTCTCACCCAAGTGAGTTTGGATAGCAAATCTAAGCCCCATCTTCTCTTTCTTGCCTCTTCCTTACCATATACTAATTGATGCCAAATAAAGCTCTGCTTTGCAGAAGTTAATTGTGAGAATAACACTTTACAATATTGCCTGATACTAATTTCTGGATGTTACTGATTGTTTCTTTGGTGAATTAGACTTTCCTTATTATGACAAAATATCTAACAACTGATTTATGTTGGCTGACAGCTTCAGAGAATTGAGTCCACAGTCTTTAACTTCACTTAAGTTTCATGATGAGGGAGCATAAACCTGAAGTCACTCATCTCAAGGTAAGGAAGAAGCCAATAGAGTGAGACAGAGGTAGGGACAAGGCCACCACCTCCTCCAGGATAGGCCTAACCTAAACCTACCAAAGTAACACCACTAGCTGAGGACCAAGCCTTCAATTCATTAACTTTTAAAACATGAACTTTATATCTAAATGCTATTTCTTTAGTTAAAGTTTTTTTAAACCATTTACACTGAACCAAATATGATGCAATAACTGCATACCCTTCATTTGGGAGGGATACCAAAGCCACATGATGTAGGACACTGAAACAGAACTTCTAACTAATGGGACCACTCTCTTTACACTCCTCTCGGGCCTTTCCTATTGTGCAATTATACTGAGAATTACAGGGACTTTGTGAGCACAGACTGAGTACTTCTCTTTTATGTGAAAAATGGTGCCTGCACCCTAATAGCACTCTTTGGCTGTCACCTTTAAACAGAATCTATTCCCTGCCATGCTGGGAGTGAACTCACTGCCATGCATATGTGAAGTGTGAGAAGTAATAGCTTACTAGTGTGAGAGAAACAAAAGCATGAGTTCTGAAACTCCTTAAATTATACTCCTTCATCACTTAGGTGGGATAATGAATCCTGCTTGCTAGTTTCCCACAGTGACTGTGCAACTTGAAGCAAGGTGTACTGAGTGAACAGTGTGTTATTATTTAGTAACTGACAGGCACTTATTTTAGAGATCCCTTTAGATGCTTAAAATATTAAAGAACTAATATGCCTGAATTCTATTCAATGTCAGTGAAGCTCAACTATAAACCCTTACTCAGGTAAATCATTACATCTAGCTGGGCAATACCAGCCCACAAGGCTAAGATCACATGTACCCATGCATATACCGTTGTCAACTGTTCTACACTGTGAAAGTATCCAACTGAAGCCTACCAGGCAAAGAAATTAATTTTTACAACTATGTAGTAAAGCAGTGTAATTCCTATTATACTTACTTTACTAAGGACAGGTTCTATCCATGGGGATTCCTAATAAATGATGTCTTTTCCAGGGCTGTCAAAACCCTTTTTATATTGAACATGTGGAATGCTGGAGGTGATTATAGATTTAAAATGATTTTGGGGGGCAAATAAACATTTGTAATGAAAAGATACTATGACAAAGAGAATAACACACACATACAGAGAGAGAGAGAGCGTGCATCAGATTATGTATAGAGCAGGTGGCAAAGAGAAATGACAGTAAAAACAGCACATGGCCACGGAACCCCAAGAGAGGTCATGACTGTTGGCATGAATGTTGATCCTTCAGTAATTATGGAGTTCAGTGACCTGAGAAAGATAGCTCACTCATGCTTCTCAACCTGGTACTCATGCCAGCTGGGGGCCCACGGCTGCTTTAAAGCTGGTGAGAATCTCATACTAGTGCAAACATTGACACAGCACAGGGCATTTATCTTGGCTCCAGAGAAAGGCAGGCATCTCTTGGAGTTCATGTACCCTTTAAAACGGGTTTAAACTTGCGGTATTGGCCTCTTGAGACGAACCCATATAGATATGTTTGTGATGAATCAGACTGTTGCTTGTTTTTACTGATACAGAAGGTCACAACTTTAACTCCCAATCCCTTGTGGCATTTGGTGGATAAGAAGTAGAGTGGGGCAAGGGAGGGACAGCTCATAGGCTAGGCTGGGCTGTATGAATCCCATAATAATAATACCCTGTTGATCAAGTTGACTGGCAAGGGACCAGCATCTTCACAGACATCCTGTGAAACAATGAGCTTTATACAGAGCTCACTCGAGTTCCTTTCCCTCCAGGACATTAGTCTCTTCTAGCTTCTCCCGGTGTCTCAAGTGACATCCTGAGGGAAGCTGTCAGGGAAAGAGAAACAGGACCACCATGGCCCCATTGATGTGGTACTCAAACCAAAGCAGGAGAATGATTGATTGACAGGAGTAGCTGCCCTTCCAGTTACCAAGTAAGGGAATCTGCTAGATTTATCAGATATTTAAGGGACAAATAAGAATAAAGGGTGACCCCCTACAGAAGAAGGCAGAAAGTCTGCATCAGAAGAAAGAGAATCAAGTTTAAAAAATAGTCATTTCCACTTCTTCCCTAGGATGAGTTGTACATGTCTGTACTTGGGAGGCTGACACACAAGCATCACAATTGCAAAGCCAATCTTAGCAACTTAGGTAAATGTTGAATCACAATTTAAAAATGAATGTATTAAAGTCAGAGGCAGTGACAGAAGGTGTAGATTGTGCAGTGTTTGCCTAGTGTGTGATTAAGCCTTAGGACAACAGCAAAAATAATGTCCATACTCTTTCAATCTTGTAACACTTGAGTGAATGGGACATTGAAACCATAGATTTAATTACTTTAATTAGTGCTTCCTTTCACATTTAAAATTTTTATGTTTCTCAGATAATCTAAAACATTTCAATTGTGGGGTTCAAGAGGGGCACTAAGAAAGTTGTCTTTTTTTTTTAATAAAAGATTTATTGGAGGAGAGATTAGGCTCCAATGGCTGAGTAGTGGTTCCTTCTTAAAGGTTTCAGAGGAACCAGGGTAAGCAAAAGACTGAAATGTTTGTTGCCAGACCCCTGGTTTGCCATAGCTAGAGGTTAGCAGTGAGTGTTCTGTTAAAGAATGTCATTGACTCCTGATCACCTTTCACATGGCCATTACTGGGGTCCTTTCTGGTCTAATAAGTTGCTCGTAGGAATAGAACTGGGATATTTCTCAAATGACCACTGTTCTACCAAAAAGGATGAGATTTGTCAAATGGCATGCCCATGACACACACTCCACATAATCTTTTCTTGAGAAGATATTTTTCCCCTTTGTGATAGCTGAAGTCTTTTTGTTTGGATTGAGAAGTTTTCTTCCTGGTCATGACATACATTCATCTGTAATTCATCCCTCATTGATCAGGCAATGCATTCCAGTGGTTTATGATAGATTCTAGTTCCTACACTCAAGGAGCCTATGGTGCACTCACGGATGCATCATTCAAGCCATCAAGAAGCCTCATTAGCCATTTGGCAATAAACTAACAATTTTTAACTGGGCAGGTCTCTTGGTACAGGTCAATACTCTCAGCTATTTGAGAGGTAGAAGCAGAAGGATAATAAATTAAAGTCTCAGTTTTTTAAAAAATTTTTTAAGGTTAAGGGTATATCTCACTGGTAGAGCACTGACCTAGTATATGTAAGTCCTAGCATCAATACCCAGTACAATAGACACATATACACACCCTGCATAGCTGAAATAGTTCCTAATTTTAAAATGTATTCATGGCCATGATGTTTAAAGTTGAATAGTAGTTATTTAGGTTGTAGAACTTGTATTTTTCTCAAGAAATTTTATTGTAAAGCAGTGTGCAGTTTTAAAATGGTTCTTTGCACAACAGGTTCTAATAACTATAATAGTTTATCAGATCAGTGATCAGTGTTCTTAAAAGGCACTTACTTTAAATCTGTGCCATCAGCATTATAAACAAAATCTTACATGCATATTTATAACATGCATACTAGTGATTCCTTCATAACCCTTTCTGTCTCCAGTGGCATCTTATGATTTCATGATTATAGGTCTCATCTTAAGACCCACACTGATAGACTATGGAGCACCATTGAATAAACAGATATCTTTGTGATCTGTGACAATATCATTCCAGTTAACATAGCCACCTCTGTCTCCTGAGTTTCTTTTTATGTTATTTCCTTGTCCCTTACTCTAAGGGACTAAGCTTCACATGAAGAGAAAAGAAAACTCCCTGTAGTCTGAGGTTTCCGGCCCAGTCTAGACCCTTTATCCAGAAGTGCAGTTCCAAATAATCACACAAAGTCTTGTATTCATTACAAACTGTTTGGCCTATGGCTCAGGCATATAACTTGCTAACTCTAACTCTTAAACTAACTGATGACTAGCAAAATGGCCTAGTACCTTTACTCAGAGCATTTTCAACTTGTTTCTTCTCTGTCTGCTTGTGTCTCTCTCTGCTCTTCCTCCTCCAACAGTTTTCTTAGTCTGGTAGCCCCACCTATATTTTCTGTCTGCTTTCTGGCCAATCAGCATTTTATTAAACACAGTAGGAAGGTCAAATATTTTAAAAGAGTTGCATAATTCCACAGCAACTCCCTTCCCCAATGTAAACATTTTCTATAAGACATTACCATTCTCTTAAATGTCTGACAAATAGTTTGTACAGCTTTCAGTTCTCATCATTCTCATAAAAGAACATAAAACCACTGTAAAACCAAAAATTTCCAGAAATCTATACACATGTGAGTTTGCTGTGTCTCCTTCAATATTTATAGAGTCAACTATAATTCATCATGGTTTTATAAAACTCATTTGATCAATAAGGCACACATATCCAGGGCCTTTGAGGACACTGAATAACTTATGTGACCCTGCCTGAAAATATCTGATTTACATCCCTCTTCAGATTTATGTATTTTCCTTTGGAAAAAGAATGATGCTTCAAAGCAGACTTCTCTTTCTGGTCTATGCTGGTCTATGCTTAAGGGACTCTCCTGTCTTTCAAGCTGTTCCCACAGTTAGTGCTTAAGAGTGAGTGGATGCCACCCACTGTCTCTAAGTTTTCCATAATGGAAGCTGATCTGCGGTGCCTGGGCTAATCTTTAACACAGGCCAGCACTGCTGTGTCCACCTCCCATCTGACTGCAGCAAACCTCCAAGGAACAGTTTCAGCCTTAGAAAACTTACAGTGTCAGATTACAGCTTCTGTGAGAATCTGGGATTCTTTAGCCGGCTTTTCCTGGCTTCAAACACAATCTCCAGTGAGTGACATCACACACACACACACACACACACACACACACACACACACACACACACAGACAGAGAGAGAGAGAGAGAGAGAGAGAGAGAGAGAGAGAGAGAGAGAGAGAGAGCAAGTGTAAACACTTGGGATTTTTAGAATGACTTTCCTTTAACCTACTCTTACTTTATTCCAGAGTAAACTTTATAATTCATGGTTTTCCCAGAATGGTGCACTACTTATCCTCTTTTCCTATCAGAGACTGCCCCCAATCCCCCACCCCCAACACACACACCTCATACTCCTTCAACAACTCTGTAAATCATATGATTAACTTTCAATCCAGGGCTGATTGGTACAAGAAAAGGACATTTAATTGGAATACAATGGGGCACACACACACACACACACACACACACACACACACACACACTGCTTTTAATGTTTTTGTGTGTTTCAGATTGTGATCTGAATTCCAGATATGGTTTTCTGTGTGAGATTTTTCTCCAGCACACATGTGCTACACCTTTGCCTAAATTGGGTGTTATCTTTTATTGCCTTTTTTAACTTTATCCTATGAATTAACTAGTATTCTGATGAAACAAATTTCTTTGATGATTTTATGTATCTAGTGTTTCAGTTTCATTCAATACTAGATAATGCATTTATGTGATGTATAAAGTACTTCATTTTTGACATCAAAAACCTCAGATTTTATTATTAATTTATAAAACAATATTTCAAAATACTTTCTTGACCTAGAAGAATGTATGTGTCCACGCTTAGCAGTAATGTAAATCAACTGAATTTGAGAGGATGATAATCTGATATGTAAAACACATTCTTGTTATTCTTTATCTTATACAGTGAAGTAGTCCACTGGCACAATATGACAAACTTGTTTTTACTAGATAGAGTAGAAATCCAATCTACTGGACCCTCCCCAGCTTCCTTTATCATCATCATTTTTCTTGTTCTAAAGTTAACTAATGATAGATAGACTTTGCATCTACGATTTAAAAAAAGTTCTTAAGTATTTTAATGTTAAAAATCAGAATATATAGTACTTCAAAGACAAAAAAGAAGTATGTACATCTGAATCAATAATAATGCAAAAATATTTTCTAGCCTGCTTCTCAGGAAACAGTGAGAATTTTGGTGACACCAGCAAGCGTTCTAAGGGTTCTCCACTGTGCAAGTGACAGACAAATCATGAGTCTGTAAAGAATCACAGGGGAAATTATTTGGTCATAGGCAGTGAAATAAACCATGCACATCCATCCTCAGCATATGCACAAACTACAGTTTCCCTTTCTTTTTGAGCCAGAAAGAGTTCCTTTTCCCCACTTGGAGTGCTACTATTTGAATTTGTGCTGATCTGGAAATCATGGGCAAATTTCCAACCATAGGTATGTAAAGATATGAGAAGTAGGAGCAGGCCATACAAAAATGAGTCTTTCCTACTCTTCTTATGTGCATATTATTGATTCTCAAGAAAACATACCAAGAAAGCCCTATTTGACCAAGGAACCATAGATTTATGCTGTTAAGAATCTATCTGTAGAGCACAGGGCCTCTGTGTTTAAAGACCTCTGAATGATGATCAGGCAGTGCCACCAAAAAACCATCAGCTCTTAGGTCTCTTCCATATGAGGTTAGGAGGGGGGCATATAGAGAGGGAGCCTTACTCTCTCCTCCCTCTATAGTCTGTCTTATATGTCCTTACTTAAAGGCTCTTTGTCTATGAAAGGAAGAAGACACAGAAAGAAAGTCATATTTTATAATCAGGGAAAACTTTTTCAAACAAGAGAAAACATTTGTTTTTAATCTTGATTAAATGCCTGACAAATGAGGATCTTTACAGGGAACAAGATGAGCTAAGTGCAAAAACAGGTTTCCATTGCTGCTCCCTAAAATAAATAGCCATGTAACAGGGAGTTGGGAGACAGAGTATTCCTAAGTCAGGAAGTTGAAGATGTCTTTAATGTCTATGTTGCAATCCCTATGGAAAGCCCTAAAAATAGCATATGACAGCTCTTCCACTTTAGAAACTGTAATGACCAAAATAACACATCAGTTGTTTTTCAGTCGCATCAAATCCACCAATAACAATTAATGACCTCCTGTTCATATTACCTCTTTGCCACTGCAACTCATACACACTGTATATACTTCTGTTAGTTAATTATACAGCATGATTTTCTTGAATTCAGTAGAGAACCCATGAAGCATCATCAGTTCTCTAGAGAACTTAGACATGTATTGCATTATGCCCATTTCAAATAGAAACAAAGTAGCTATTCAAACCCCACAATATCATATTTGCAAATTGTAAATCCCAAGGGACTTAATTCAGAGTAACTGTTCAGGTCTTCTCAAGCTCTGTGTCATTTCATTAGTAGTTTGTTTGTTGTTTTGTTGCCAAAGCAGTAGGTTTTTAGCATTAGAGAGAAAAGAAACATAAAGAAGCAAACAGTCTTCTTGAATATGGAGAACAAGCATGTAGCTGTTCTGAATGTACACTACTTTTTTTTTCTGTTATGATTCTTGGACACTAATTAAGTGGACTGAATCTCACAGTTTATTATATCCTTAATTTGTTTGAAATGGTGAAACTTCATGTTCTTACTCTGTATTGTGTGAGTACCAGGAGTCTGATATTGACAATGTCTCAACCATGATGCAGTAGTTAATAGCCCTATATTTGATGACTTTTAAAGTTTACTTAGATGTTTGGTAGATGATATACACCATTAGGCATAAAAAAGGCACATGACATAAATTTTATAGGTGAGTCAAGAACTTACCTGTGGCAGGAACATCAGAATTCATCAAATAGAGCTATTTAAACTATAGCAACACATAGATTTAAGTTGAAGCTCTTTGGTTTTTTTGGAACTACAAAACTTTTGTTTTGAGAAAGTATATTGTATCTAGCAAGGGCACCCCTAAGTCTAACAGCAATCCCTTCACCTCACTTTCCAAGACCAGAGGTTGCAGACCTGAGCTATCATATCTTGTCAAACTCTGAAACTTGCAAAGCTTTCTTACATGAGTTAGAACCTTGAGTGTGTTCTAAGGAAGAGCACATCTTCCTTGAAGACCAGATATTAGGAAGGCTGTGTCTTTATCAGTGCTAGAGTACTCAGTATAATGCTTATTGAAATTGAAATGATCATTCAAATAGTTATTGAATGTATATCCCATATAGCATCTTCATATACCATCTTCTTACAAACTGGGAGTCAATGCATTCCTCCTTCAAGACGGTATCACTCAGGAGGAGTTAAAGATCCTTGGGATACTTGAAACAACAGGTTGCTTAAAAACAGATAACTACTTCTGTCCTAGCCTTTTTTCAACTAAGCACAGAGTTTATGAATTGGGAGAAGATGGTTATTTCAGCCACTGTTTTGGAGGCTATCAGCTTGCTGGGTTGATGTTTTCTAAAAGCAAGCTTAAACAGTTAACTAATTCATACATAAGGAAAGACTCACAGGATCCAAGATGTTATTTTATTTTTTAACTGTACAAAAATCACAAAACTCTCTAATGGCTGCAATTACTCTTTTCTTTAAGTGTGGGGGTGACATTAGAGAGGACACAATGGCTTCAGAATGATGAACTTTTATATATTTGAAAATGCATCCAGAGGGTCCTATGTTCTTGCTGAAACTCACAAAGTTGAATCTGTACTAGGGCCCTTGGGTAACTACATCAAAACCTCAGCATCATGCCTTGGAAAGTTATGAAATCTCAGACTCAATGTCAATGTTTACGTTTTTGCCAAACTTTTGTCATCCATTTTCTCTGCAAGCTGGAACTATTTGAGAGATGGTTTTATGAGAAGTGAGAATTGACTATGAGCAAAACACAAGCCAATACATGCCTCATAAAAAGAATCTGGATTCTTGACCCATTATTTTGGTAAAGTGGAAATATCCTTAGCCTTATTGAAAAGCTTAATGTCAGAAATCATAAATTATTTAATAGGACACTTTGAGATAAATATTTGTAATGTCTAATTCTTATGGGTAAATACCTTCTACCTTGATTCTAAAGCACATAAGTAATTTATGACATTTCCTCAGTGCCTAGATTTAATTTAACTTTTCATATTTTACCTGCTGTGTACTTTTACATATTAATATACATGCATTATTTAACTAATGTGATATTAATTCCATAAACATAATCAAATGTAATAAAATATATGATAAAAACAAAAATGTTTTCTATAAAAACAGAATGCTTTCAAAATCCACCTGGCACACACATTTAGAACATAAATGACAAGATTCTCAGTTATTTATTTTGGTATGTATTACCTTTCTATGTATATTATTCCTTCTTTATCCATAGACACTAATGTATGAAAATGGTCTACATGTAATGTACCATTAGTTGGAAGCTAAATAAATACTTAGCTTCACTCACTACATTGAGATGCTTGCATTGCAAGAAGACTCACTTTTGGAAGGCAAAAGTTGTTCTCAAATCCAGAAACAGAAAACACTAAAGTCTTGTTGCCCAGTAGAGTAGTTGGTGTGGGAGGAAAGCAGATAGAATTTCAAGGTTTTTTTTTTTTTTTTAAAGACACTGGCTATCTTCTCAGACTTTATCCCTTACTGTCACCCCCTTTCACCCAGGCCAGTACATGCTGAACAAGCACCAAAAACAACCAATAAATGAAAGGAAGCCCAAAGGTCACTCGGGGTCATTATTTTCACATACCTTTGAATAATGAGAGCATCACATGTCAGCTAGAGGAGAACAAAATGTCACATTCTCCAGCTAAAGGTCAGTCTCGGTCATAGGTCACAGAAGGGAGGCCAGGAAATAACCTAAGAGGTTAGGCTGGGTGCACAAAGAAAGGTCACCAAATGTCAATGAAAGCATGCAGCTGTTTCGAGATGAAACAACTGAGTCACCCTTTTGTGCTGACATCGGCTAGGAAAAATGTCTCTGCTGCCATTTTTTTTTTTTTTTGGCTTGTTTTATAAGACAGTGACATGAATGCACCCAACTCTAAATTAGCCTTTTAAAAAGCAACAGTTTTGAAGTTAAGTACAGCAGTTTCCAAAGACTCAAAACTATGACATTTTTATCTCAAATAATCAACACAGCAGTGGGCTCCTAATACCAAATTTAGATTTCATCCTGAAATCTTGTGTTAACAATGAGGCTTCTGGATAGGTAGACATCAGTAACCAGTATTTCCATAATTTTACTCCTTTAACTAAGAGAAACTCAGATGTCTCTGCTTTTTACAGGGTTGGAAGACATGAATTATCTATAATCGTACTTGACCTAGCTTTAGGTAGTTCTTCATCTAGTAATGAAACCTACTCAAAGAAAAGAAGAGGGAGGCATACACTTGCAGTCTCATTTGAAAGGAATTTGAGCAAAAACACTGGTAGAATAAATCTAAGTACTGATCCTGCTTTCAAGGCAATCACTCCTTGTTAAATGTTGAGCCTAGCAAGAACCGTGCTTCATAACCATTTTCCTAGCGTGGTGATGGTGTTTCTAAGTGTGTTCAGTCATCACATGCTACAGGAAAGAAGTTCAGGCACCTGATCAGTTTTGTACAGCCCCATAGCAAGTCTACCTTTCTAGATACTGTTTTATACACACACTTACCATGGAAGTGGGAGCTATTTTCAGACAATGCCAGAACCTTCTACATCCACTAGCATCTAATTATTTCCAGAAGGATAGCATGTTTCACAGCAAGATGGCCTCTTCTCAGTGGCCTCAGTTTATAACATTGGCAAGCTCATTGTATTTTAACTAAATGAACCATGTTAATGTCATCTCTGTGCCAATTTTATATGATAATAAGAAAGAAATGCACATTTATACAATAAAAATGTAAAAGAATATTAGTACATAAATATGCAAACATGAATGCTTATATTTTCCTAAGTAGAGCCATGTGAACTATAAAGTTCTCTCAAATTCCTGGTACAGTTAAGACTGTGATTGTTATATTACAAATGAGTTAACTTTCCCTGTTCATTTATCTGTGAAGTAAGTTTTGACCCAGCAAGGGCAATTGCAGGCCTGTATTCTTTGCCACAGGCGCTAGGTTTAGGTGTTGGAAGTTATAAAGCAAGGGGCTGTAAGAGGCTCCATGTGAAGGTTTGTGCCATTCAATGCCAGCGATCTAATGTGGGGTGACATCTAATGACCTCCAAAGTGGAGTGAACTTAGTTAGTCATGGAAGAATCTATAGAAGAACTGAGGCAATCCTGGTCTTTCAGATCCAAAACCCACTCTGGCTCTATACTGAACTGGTCTGGCAATTTGAGCAGAGGAAGATCATTGTGTTGCTTGCATTGTTTTCTAGACAGCATCTAACTGCCACACAGTACAAGGGCATTTAATGTTTGTTCTGTTTGTCTTTGATATTGGTTTGCAAACAACAGCATTTACTGTTTCATATCATTTTACTACTAACTTCAGCAGAGCATAAACAGTCAAATCAACAAAATTTTAAATAATAATAATAATTCCCAGGGAAGAAAACTCTACAGGAAGAGCAACCCTTGACAGGAAGAATTTCTGTTCCCGATGATTCCATTTGTTTTTCAGGTTTTCAGGGACACTGTCAAGTATCAGCTCTCACCCCAGGATGACTTCAGGATTACAAGAGGTGAAACCTTGTTCCTACCTAATGGGCCTCAGGCCGATGGAGCCTCTCTCGGGAACATCATAAATTCTGCAGATGGGCAGGGAGACTGTGCACTTAGAAGAAAAGAGTTATTTAACACATCAGAAAGTGCATTTAATAAATGAAGTCGGCTTCTTGAGCATGCCTCATCTTCAGCCTCTACAGTTGTTGAACTTTCTTTAAAAAGTTATTTTTATGCTGCTTGCTTTTCTTCTGGAACTTTCTTTGTGTCTCCTGTACACAATGGATGTGTAAGCAGCTGATTGAGAAATGGCTAAGGTCAAAGTTTATAAGGAAGGCAGAGGGTGGGAAGGCAGGCTGTCTTTTCTTAACCTCTCACAGATCAAGAGACTCTGGATGATTTGGGCATGGCATCTTAGCACTTCTGACATCAGGCTTCTTTTTCTTCTTAAAAAAAACAAAAACAAAAAACTGTCTCAAATAACTAATTCGTAGGAGGCAGTCAGTGTGAAAGGTGTCCCATTGCTGGAATTACAAAACTGAACTTTCTGCTCCTGATTTCACTCACAGACTGGCCTTTTATCTTTAAAGGTGGCACAGTGAAGAACTAGTCTGAAGAAAATGATCTTCAAAGACTTGGAAAGATCAAATACCACCTTAAAATGTCAGGACCGCTGAAGTCACATGATGAGCCAACTGGAGAAGAAGTGCAAAGCAATTGGGAGGGCATGGACATAGAATTAGGTACCCCTTTAAACAAGGGGGAAACAAAAATATTCAGAAAGCATATAAAGTGTAAACTGTATCTCTGCCTTAGAAGATGTGTATATACCCATGGTCCTGCAAGAGTTTTTAAGTTTTAATTTGGAAAAGCCACTGGATCATTTTGTCATAACAAAGAATGCACACACAACCCTTCAAACGAACAAATTTGCACCCTTGTCTCAGAGGGGTTTTAATTGAAACTTGGACCATGTACAGTAAGGTTCATCAGATAAGCATGTGCCAAATTTAAGATTTATAACCACGCTAATATGAATGCTATGGCTTCTCTGGAAAACCTCCTGCTTCATCTTCAGATGAGATAAAGTTTGGTATGTGACAGGTCAACTCCTGAATTTGTATATAAAAACCACACTTGACCAAAAAAAAATAAGCACAGAGAGAAAGGCAGAAAAAAAGAAAGAAAGGAAGGAAGGAAGGAAGGAAGAAAGAAAAGACTCTGGATGTGGCAAGAGAAAACTAATTCTACTTGACTTAGGATTTGTAACAGCCACAGTTGTCCTACTTGACATACCTGTTACATGGTGACAGAAAAAGGCAGAAGGAAAGAGAGAGAGAAAGAAAGAGAAAAAAAAAGAAATGGGAAAAGAAAAAAATTAGTATCTGGAAATGTGTGTTTGCAAATTTCTATGTAAATTGGCATCTGAAGTACTGAGCTAATAGCTCTTTTCTGTTGTGTATTGGCTTGACTCTTTTTTTTTTTCTTCTTGTCAACTCATGGTTCTTTTTCTAGTATCTGAAAATGTGCCAAACTAAATGTCAATGCCTCCATAAGGGAGATTTAGAGTTCCTTTTGGAGCAGATAGAAGCCTCAGATGACAAACAGTGCTTATCCTGAATGTCCCTTCTGCACGCGTGACTTACCTCAGAACAAGGTCAAAAAAGCCACCAGAGAAGAGCTATGATTTGTTCGACTTGACATTCCCAGTATCTCCTTTTGTCATTATTGTATCATCATTCTGCAGCCCAAAGCAAGAGCAAGGCAGCGCTTGCCCTTAGGTGTCCCTGGCTGCTTGTCCTGCATACCACACAGAGCGACTGTGCATTTCTCCCTGTGTGAAAAGCTTCCATTGGACTTTAAGGATGTTATATACAGTATTTTTCAGGGCCAGTTTAGAAATACTTCCTCAGAAGAGATTCTAGCTGAAAATATCCTCCTCCTTTTCTTCTTCTTCCTCTTCCTCCTCTTCCTCTTCCCTTTCTTCCTCCTCCACCTCCTTTTCCTCCTTCCCCTAGAATGGCACTCATCAAGTCTTAAAGACAAATTTTACCAGCACACACAGTGAGAGATGCTGGCAGGTCCTGACATGGGGTAAAGGAATGGTGTCCTTGAGGTCAACTCTTTTAAGGTAAGTCTCCTAGATGAAAGGACACAAGAAATCCAACATGGGAACACTCTTGAAATTAGCCAATGATTATTCAAGATTTAAAGTTTAATTTTTTTTGAGGACACAATGCTCTGTATTCTGGGAATATTAGACTACAAAGTCATGTCTCCCATCTTAAAGGTATTTGAAATGCAAAACCCAGAGCTGGATAACTATACCATTGAAGCCCAAAGGAGATGTTGACTACCAATTTGGCCTCCATTTTTAGGCTCAATCTTCTTAAACAATGAGATATCAAAGGCCTTATTATATTGAAAAGCTATTTTCCTCCTCCTATAGGAAAATTGGCCACATGAGACAATTATTATGATTTAGGGATACAAAAAAATACCCGGATGGGGCAGTGGTATATTTCCTTTAATAGACCACTTGCCTAGCATACATGAAGCCCTGAGTTAAATCTCCAGCATCACATAGATCAGCCTTGTGAAGCATGCATGCCTGTAATCTTTCAGAGGTGTGGAGTAGATGGAACAGAAGTTTAGGTTATACTTGACTACATAGTAAGTTCAAGTGCTAAGCTAGTTTGGACTACAGGAGAACCTGTTTAAGAGAGGAGAGAGAGAAGAAGGAAGAGTAGAGAAGAAAGGAAAGAAAGAGGGAAGGGACTAGAAAGCTGTAAGATGCAACGAATCCACCTGTCTTTATAATATGAATAACGTAAATTTATTTTCAATACATTTAGCATAAGCTTTAGATCCATTAGGCCATTTCTTCCACATTCCCATAGGTTTGCATAAGAACTCTCTCTTCTGTCTTGGTGACAAAGCTGGCCACCACAGCAAACTTCCTTTCCCATTGATGTTTCACTCCCTCCTGTCTCTGGTTCTTCCCTCTTGGCTGTTCTATCAGAAAATAGGCCTGTTTTGCACAGAACATCTGGACTTTCAGCTGCCTGTGGCCCACTGAGTTGTTCTTCTGATGAAGGGTTTCCTGAGTGCCCCACTGTGGCCTGCTGCCTTTACAGCTTCAGACATTCCCTCCATGTTTACAAAACAACTTCAGCTGATTCCACTACGGGACTGAGTATATGACTCAGCCCAACACTGAGGATATGACTCTTTGTGAAACTCAGTGACATGCTTAGAAGGACTCTGTGAATAAACCCAGTCACCCAATTTAGGGAAGCCAGGCTCTCCTGACAAAGCAAGAGGAAAATGACCTATTTTAAACTCAAGTACTGAAAATGGCTACTTCTCATTGCAAAGGAGGGAAATTGAAAGGTGAGTCATAGAGAGAAAAATGACCTCCTCAAAACCTTGCCATTAATGCGACAGAGAGGACTTGGGTGATGGCTTTCATCTTATTCCTAAGAAGACAGAGGGCATTTGTCTGTGTGGGTCTCTGATGAGATCCCTTGTCAACTGAGAGGGTTTCCACAGGTGGAAGGGCCCCTGTTTTTATTCAAATTTATAACTAGTCCTTCTAACACTTTCTCCTTTTCAGTTTTCAAGTCTCTTTTCCAGTTTTTGTGAATATCTATAAACGTTTCTCCTTAAATATAACTAGGGAGTGGAATGAATGTCTGCACAACTATGATTTAAATTAAAAATGATCTTTAAGCAAAGCTAGCCAAGCCCTGGATCTCAAAGAAATGGAATTTGCTGGTTGTAGGGTTTAAATAAAAAAAAAAAAAAAAGTTAATGGCAAGATTCTTGATGGAGGCCTGGGCACAGTTTCAAGAGTTACCCTGGCTCTAGCACCATGGCCGTCTACTTCTTAGCTGATAGGGCAAGGGGAAGAAGGAATATTACCTGAGAACTTTTAGAAGCTTGATGAGGGAAGAGGTGCCCAGGTGGAGCTGAAGCCTTGGAGGTGTAGGGCAGCCACACAAGGGGCAGCAACAACGTGGGAAGGAACAGAATATGAATACCTCGGCTTCTCTTCTCTCCAGTGCATTGATCTCCTGCCAGTTTATCCCAGGGGCCAAATGCAATCAGTAGCCTGCTGGCAGAGAGCCATGGCAGAGGAGGCTGGCCTCCTGAGGCACACAACAGGGAGGGTGCTGCTGGGAGAGAATTTGGAGCAGAGAGAAAAGAGCAGCCAACATCGAACTTGCTCCCTAGTTAAGGAATAGTGTAAACTCAATCAGAGGGTCTGGATGCAAACCTGCTTTATGAAAGATGAGGTCTAGAAACTGAAGTGTCTTGTCCTTGGCTGCTTCATTGAGTGAGCTGCCCGCTGTGGAGATGAGGTTTACTATGTTCTGAGTAACAGTTTGATTCTGAAATCCATGTTGGAAGTTTAATTTCTGGGAGGTATTGAGTTAATGGAAACTTAATTTTTCTATGGTGTTTGGAGACAGATGGGGCTTTACTATGAACAGATAATACCATCAGGCTGGAGCCTTCATTATTCAATACTGGTGGCTTGTTAAGACGAGACAAAGAGGGGAAAAAGGGAGCACACAATCATAGTCATAGACAAACACACACACACATGACACACATACACACACACATACACTTGCAAGTGCACAAGCTTGCATGCATGTAAATGTGACTGTGCTTCTTTCTTTTCTTTCTATGACATGTGGACATCACCCTAGGACTCTGTCACTACTAAGACCATGCATATTCAGTCCCTTATCTGCCTATCTCCAGATCTGCAATCTGTCTCCCTTTGTGCACTTGCCTAGATTCTGGTATTCTGTTTTCAACAACAACAAAAAAGACACAACATTTAATAAGCAATCAAAGTTAAGGTGTAAGGTCTTTATTCAGTAGGACTGCAATCTCAGAAAATGAGAGCAGATCCAGTCCTCACTCACCAGTCCTCTGCCCCCTCTGCTTGTCTCTAGAGATCTGAGCCCACGCTCATTGGCCCCATGAGAAGACACAGAAAGAACGTGGCCATCAGCAAGCTAGGAGATCCTTCATGGCAGAAACTGAATCAGCCAGTAACTTCACTTTGGAATTTCTAAGCTTCAAAGATAGAAAAAAAACAAATGAATTTTTGTACTTAAATGATATAGTAAAGACCTTTTAATTATAGAAGCATAAGCAAAGAGATTGAAGACTAGTCTTTAGGTCATTCAGACATGGATACTATGGTTCACTTTCTTACTTTCTAGATGCAGAGTTGGGGAAATGCACTTATAGCTAATGCTTTTTGGTTGAGACTATGTGTAATGCTTTCTACAGCACTGGGGTTTCTATAAGAATTACAGGTATTTCATAGCTCGCTTCCATTGTGCTTTCTTTTACTCTTATCTTTTTGTTTTGTTTTGTTTTGTTACAGAACAGGGTCTAACAGAGATCAGGTTGGCCTTGACCCCTGTATTGTCTCTATCTTCTCAGCACTTGGATAACAGTCATGTGCTATCACCATGCCCAGCTGTCATTGCTTAGTCCTATAATGTATTCAGTTCATTGGCAGTTGGATAGGTATTTCCAAAAGCACTCTTTTAAGGTACCTTTCTCCCTCTTCTGGCTTCCACTGTAGATGCTGGATTGGCTTTGTCTGTTGTATGCTGTTCTTCTTCTAAGGTGTATAAGTGCTATTATGTGAGACTGTCATCAATGTTAGAAAATTCTCACCTAGTATATCTTTCTGTATCGATGCTTCTCTAATATCTACATTTTCTTATGAAATAATAGTCAGACATCAGCTTCACCCTGTGAATTTAATGCTTCTTAAGCTCTTCTTACTCAGATTGAATTCTGGGTCATTTCTTCTACTCTGCTTACCAACTGTGGATTGTATCTTTAGCTGTATTTATCGTCTAATTTCTACTCTCTAAAAAAGTTCAAAAATTGCATTTTTTCCACTGTAAATATTGTCATCATTGAGGTTTCTACTGCTGTGATAAAAGACTCTGACCAAAAGCAACTTAGGAAGGAATGGGTTAAGTTCAGTTTATAACTCTTGGGTCACACCCCATCACTGACAGAAGTCAGGGCAGAACTCAAGGCAACCACCTAGCGATAGAAATCACTGGTGTCTTACAAAGTGCCGCTTACTGGCTTGTTCCCCATGGCTTGCTCATCCTGCATTCATATAGCATCCAGGACCACTGCTCGGAGTGAGAACTCCCACAGTGAGCTGGGCCTTCCCACTTAAATCATCTGTCAGGAAAATGTTCTACAGCCTTCTCTACAGACCAATCTGGTGGGAACATTTTCTCAATTTAAACAACCCAGCTTTTGCCAAGTTGACAAAAAATTCCCAGCACAAATATTATTGTATTTTATTATTTAAAATAAGTTCTATCTGGTCAATTTTTCAGGGTCATATTTATTGCTCTCATACTTGATGCCTTTGTTTAAAAAGAATCTCTAAACATGAGCATTCTTAATACACATTAAATTTAGGAATTCCACTACCTATAGTCCATGCGGATATCATTTTCCTCTAGAATTTATGTTTTTATTGAACTTGGGGATTTTATTTCCTGTTGTATTTTATACTTCTCTTGTTGCTCTGAGGTTAGGCTTGATGAGGTGCTTCTGTGGGGGCTATTCTGAGTCCTAGATAGAGAGAGTATTTCTCTAGAAAATTCCCCCTACTGGTTGGGACGACCAATCAGAGATGACAGTAAATTCAGAGTCCAGACCCAAATCAGGGTCACACACTTCTAGTAGAAATACTCTCTTACTTGTTTGTTTTTCATTTTGCTTTGTGTTTTTCAAATATAGGCAAAATTTCTATTCTAAAAAATTGACCACTTAAAATTTATACGCAGTGGCATTATTTATTACAGTCATGTGACAGTGTCACCATCACATGATACTTTCACAGATGCAAACATAAACAAACCCTTTCCATGGTGGCAACCACTTTCTCCCCAATACTCATTTTTTTCTGGTTCCAGTCAAAACCAGAAAGCTCTTTCTACACCTATAGAATTACCTATAGAATGTCTAGAAGTGGCATATAAGTGGAATTATACAGCATGTTCTGTTTGTAATCTGATTTCTGCTTCCAGTTGGGGTAGTGAAGCTCTAACCCTTATATATGTGAAGCAAAGGTTCTGCAGTGACCTACATCCTCATCTTTATTTAAATTTTGTGACTATTGTGAATAAGGTCACTATGAACATCCAAGTACACATTTTTTGAAAAAAATCTATGATCACTTTGGGCATTTTTGCCATTTTACCAATATTGTCTTTCTAACTCAGGAACAAAATATGTTTCTCTGACTATTTACATCTCATGTACTTTTTTCTTTTTAAATTGACCTTTCTGTAATTTAATATTTGTTGTATCTTTGCTTTTGTTCTTTCGGGTGCTTTTTATTTAATAAAAGGGGGAAGTGTCATTTTCATTTTGGATTGCTCTTTGCTACTGTGTGGAGAGTTTTGAGTGTGTTGGGCTTGAGTCCTGCTATGGTGCTTTATTTGTTTACTTTTTGGCTTTTTCTTTTCCTCCTACATCAACAAGAGTCCATTTCCTTTGATGCCAACCTTTGTATGATAGTTACACCATTTTGTTCCTAATTATTTTACTGAGGATCATTTTGGAGTTTCAGTTTTACATGAAATTTGGGCATATTTGGAAGCTCAAAGCTTTATGTTTTCAAGCTACATTTGGCTTGTGAGTGTCAAAGCTGCTCTTCAGATGATTCTAGAAAGGATTGGTAACTCTTTCAGCCATCCTCATTCTGAATTCATGTATGACCATAATTTAATGATTCTTGCCAGCTCTGCAGTGTAAGCACAGGCATGTTTGTATGTATTTGTGTATTTTATTCAGTGTTTTAGATGTTTCTTAATAAGCAGGTTTTCTGAGACATCAATGTATATTTAGAAATAGTAGTTCTGCTTGTATGTTGGTTTTTTGTGGGGAAGGGAAGGTACATTAAAAGGTGGTATGCATATAAAAAAATCATAAAATGAGACTTTCTCCATGAACATTTTATGTGTGTGTAAATGGATTGTGAAACCAATGTACATTAATGTATACAATGAGTATCATAGGCAGAATGTATAATGGCAGGCTGAAAACTGCTTTTGTAGGAATTCCTATGTTCTTCCTGAGTAGCAGAATTTCACCAGAACCACAGAACCCTATTATCTTCTCCCCCATAGAGTGCTCACTGGCAACAGGTGACAAGAACATGGCTTTTAGTAGTGAGCACTCTGCTATGCTGTAGCTCACGGTCCCTCCATTAGTTGGTAGTAAAACAAAACTTCGGAGAAGTAACCTGGAACCATGCTGCCCAGATGAAGTCTTTGCTGTGAGACTCAGCAGCACTTAAAGACCACGACAGACAATTAAGTTCCAAAGAAAGTACCCATAGAGTGACTATATATGGACAAACACAGCTTTGAGCCAAAAGAATCACAGTCCAAGAGACCGCCAAGTCCATCTCAAAGATGACTGAAGTAGGTAATGTTGTGCTGGGACAGTTTTCTGTATTCAATTCTGTAAATAAAGTGCTGTTTTGGCATGTGGCAAGCACCGTAGCATTAGGCAGGAAATCAGAGACAAGTAGAGGAGGGCGGAGTTAAGTCAGTCTTCAGCCAGCTGCTGAAGGAGCAGCATGTAGAAATATAGGTACGGGCCAAGGCCACATGGCTAGGTAGATTACTGGAAATGAGTTGAAGTGAGATGAAAGAGCTAGCTAGTAATGTGCTTGAGACATAGGCCAAACAGCATGAAATTAATGTAAGTCTCTGAGTCATCCTTTGGAGGGTAAAAGCCACCATGGGTAAAGTAAGAACCTCTGGCCCAAACAGGGCCAGAAATCTTTTACAACACAAGATGAATAGAAACTCCATAAAGTAAAGTTTCCATTGAAACTGACTGTAGATGCCATATTTTAATGATCCAAGCCAAGCATTGATTATCTTGTATCTATTAAACCTCATGATTTTGCTATTGAAAGACCCTGGGATGATTTCCTTGTAGTAAAAATGCTTCTCATTTAGAATGGTCAGGTATCAGGCCAATGAGTTGGCTCAGCACATAAAAAGTGCTTTCTCTGCAAGTTTGAAACCTACATTCAACTCTAGAAACCCACAGGGAAGGGAAAAGCCAACTAACTTCCCATGGTCATTCTCTGACTTCCATACTTGTACTACAGAATGTGTGCCCATGCTTGTACATGTGCATCACCACACACACACACACACACACACACACACACACAGAGAGAGAGAGAGAGAGAGAGAGAGAGAGAGAGAGAGAGAGAGAGAGAGAGAGAATAAATGAAATAAAATTGAAAAATAAGAATAGTACTGGAGAAGTGTCTTGGTGTTTAAGAGAACTTCTTGCTATGTCCAAGGACCTACACTGTATTACCAGCACCTACATGGAGGTTCACAGTTGTATGTAACTCCAGTCCCAGGGGATCAAAAACCCTCTTCTGACCACCATGGGCACCAGACACACTTGTGATACATAGACATACATGCAGGCAAAAGATCCATACACAAAATAAAACTTAAAAATAAGATTTCTAGATATTTAAGTTTTGGTCTATGTGCTTTATATACATAAAAAAATCTTAAAGTTGGCCAAGATATATATTTTTTCAAACATATAAACTAGACCATAGTACTAACAAAAGTAATTTTATTCAATATCTTATAAAATGTTCCTATCTAAAATTAATCCATTTTGTGTAACCAACATTAACAATGAATGTGCTTTAACTACTTAGTTTAGTTGTTCCACAAGCAACAAATATCATTGTGTGGCTTTGGGTTGAAGACAGTAGAGGCTTTCTTTTGCTTTTGAACTTGGTCTTGCTATTAGTACAATTTGGGTCAGGCTTACTGTACATGAATGTAATAGTTACATCATTATATTATAAGCAGCTAATTGTATTGTCAGCACTGATGAATTATTCATAGGATAATCACGTAATTTACTTTGCAATGATGTTTTATTTTGCATGCTAATTTGAACATGGTACATTTTTCACATTTTGATCTAGGGATGATCTCTGATAATGACCTGTTTGTGGATATAGAGGCATACAATGACCTTAGTACTCAATTTTTTTTCTCTAAACGTTGCTTCATAATGTGTATATTTTACCAGGGTGCTATAGGTCAACAGAGTCAGGGCCCTGTTAATAATTTCTCTTAAGTCCCTCTAATTATCACTTATTAACTATGTTTCCAAAATGATTTTTTAACATAAAACATTATGTTACCCAGGATTTTACAACAGTAGATATTCTGCTTTTTGTCTTTAACTCAAAACTCATCCCCTCTCCTTAATCCTGCTCTATCATCAATGTTTTATTTAATTAGTCTTTTTCTGCTTGCACTCTAATCCATTTCCCACAATAAAATCTCCTACGGGTAACTCTATAGCTTTGTGTATGGGGCAGTGATTCATGCTGAGCAGTAGTGAGCTGTCTTAACGCCCTCCCCGTCTTCTCCTTCACACTTCAAATCTTTGCACGGCTGTCAGACTAATTCTTCTACATCCACTGATTAAAGCATCTGCTTTCCTACACAAAAGCATGTCAGGGCTTAGCCCTCACAATCCATGAAACAGCTTTCGTTCACTTTTCAGACTTTCCTAAAGTACCTACTCTTTGAATGATTTTATTTCATCTGCACCCCATTGAGTCTACTTATTTCTCTACAGATACTTCAAGTTCATAACAGGATCCAGACTTCCTTCTGCCTGGAATTTCCAAAGTTAACTTGTACGTGCAATATACCATTTTCTCAAGATTAGGCACAAGTGCAATCCATCACAGTTTCTAATTATTTCTCATGACTTCCCTTAGCTCGTCCATCCTTCAACTAAACCCATCCTTGTAGTTTTAATTTTACCTTTTTTAAAAGATTGCAACCTTCTTATTCTGCAGTATAAACCATAGTTTATATTCATATTCACAATATTTTTCTATTAATACTTCTTAAATTCTCACAAAGATTATCTTATTTGACTCATCATAGATACCTATAGATGTTGTCAGGTACATAATACTAGTAATACTATATCCAAATATCCAAGTTATATTTAAGACCATGTGTTGGTATTCTAATAAAATATATTTATCATAGCATAATAGTAACTTTTGTGTTACAATGCATATAATTACTTGATCTATCTTTCATAAGTTAAAAACATTTGTCATTTTGTGAGAATAATAGGATGACAGCAGTATCTACTATCTGCCTGATAGGTGGGACAGATGTGTCTCATCTGGCTTGCACAGACACTTTTATTATTGGATGCTGAGATTATAGAATGCAAATGGGAGGGTGAGAGCATCAGTCAGAGTAGAAGAGCCATTCTGTAATGAAGAAAATTGTTTAAATACATTCACATATATGTATATAAATGTACTTTATATATTATGTGCATATATTATACACATATATTATAGGTTTATGCCTGTATATTTCTGACAAATGATAGGACACAATAGCAAACATCAATATTTTCGCATACTCAAAATCATATCTATGTGTAGCCTTTATGCAAGTTTTTCAGAATTTCATTTTCACAGTCATTTACATAAAAATCTTTACATTTTTATATAATTGGGTTTAAACACTTAAGTTTAAAAAAATAATAATTTTATCAACTGAAGTTTCCTTGAAGGTATACAATAATTAAACAGAAAATTCCACACAGGAAAATAAGTGATCATGTCTAGTTTGTTTTTAACATATCCCAAGCACATCACAGTATGTCTGGCACCTTGCAAATGTTCTGTGAATGTTTCTCAGTCACATCAATGAATAAGTATGTGAGATCCCAAATTTAAGTAAAAGCTAGGTGCTGTGAATGCCAGTAAGGACAGAGATTCACCCATTTATGTTAATGTCTTATGTTCATATATTTTCTTGAAAAACTCTCCCATTTGACTGAAAGAAGTCATGTGATTTTTAGTTTCTCTACCTAATATTTTGACATGCTCTGGGGCACTGGTTAATTCTTGTCACTGGCTGGCATGGATAGCAAGAGGAGACTTTCTTCTCTTGCCCCTTAAGTCCCAAGAGAAAATGCTTGAGAGTTAAAATACTGTTTCCATGGTCACTGCTGACATGACCATGAGGAAAACCTTCCATGCAATGTGCCTATAGGACCAAAGGTACAAGGTCAATGAGTAGCAGGAAGGATGGGATGCGCTGTCTGTGTCAGGATTCACTAATGCTCCCATTGTCAATATTGTCTCATTGCCAATGGTTAGAGCAGTTGCTGTCTCCCATTCTAAATCACCTCTTGAAGCTGGAGACCTGGAATCCTATTAGTTCAGGGTCTATCACCATGGCAACTCACAGGTGAGAGTCTGTTTTCATCATCATCCTTCCTGCTTGTATGTCACAAGGGAAACATTGGCTTCCCCAAATCATTCCAGTTGATACTGGTCCTGCTTAAAATGCAAACTATTTGTCTCCCTCTCTGGGGAGTCTGCCTGCTTAGAATGTGATTCGAAGTCAAAGGTATACTGTTCCTTCTCTAAGATACTTGGCCAGGGATTCTAAAGAGATGTTGCTTGAGTTTATAACTGCTAAGCCACTTTATTTAATGGATCATTTAAATTATCTGTTAGGGTTATTTCTGTCTACTCTTCATAGTTAGTGGCATAGTGCACACCACATATAGTTCCTATTTTGACTTTCTCCCTGACTTCATTATAGACTGTGATGAGCAAGTATAGAATGAAATAATTTCCTTTCTCACCAAGTTGCTTGTAGTCATTGTATTTTATCACAACAATAGAAACCCCCAACTAAGGCATTAGGTTTGATTTTTGTCCTTGGTTTGTTTGTTTAATTGGTTGGTTCGTTTTTTGGTTTTTGGTTTTTTCCTGCAATAGAAATAATTATTTCACTACTGTTTGGTCTCTATTTGTGTTGTTTTATTTATTTATTTAAGAATCATAGTGAAGCACAGTTAATTTAAACATGTTATTTTTCATACAAGTAAAAATGTATATATGGAACATTCGTAAGGTTGACCAAAGCTGGACTTTAATGAAGCCACAGAAACAAGTAACTCTAATTACACACAGAGGGACATACACACAAGAAGACATAGACAGAGGTGAAGCATTTATTAAGAAAATACCAATAGAAGAGGGAAGGGGTGAGGGAAGAGGGTGAAAAGATGGAGATGGTTAACATCCCTTATGTGTGTCGAGCAATTTTAAAAGTGGGAAAAATAATCTCTCAGTAATAACTAGTGACAATGAAATCTCAAAAAGATGATCGGAGAAATTTCTGCTCAAGTTTTCTTCTAGATTGTTACCATTTTTCACAGAAGAATCGTAGCTGAGATTGTGTTCAACAGAGTATTACAAGTATACCATTATAAAAGTGATGAAGAAAAATTAGTAGCTACTATTTTTAAAGCAAACATCCAGGCATATAAATTTATTCTATTATCTGGACATTTACCTGTTAGATGGAGACCAAAGAGAAAGCCATTCTCCATATATGGCTATGAGCACTTGGCATAAAGTGAAAAAGATATTATACAGAGTTGATTAATCAACTTTCAAGATATCAAGATAATATGTAGATATTCAAGATATCATATAATATGTAGAAAAATTAAGAGGGGAACAGGCTTAAACGATGAAGTCCAGGCTTCATTAAAAGAAGCTGAAACCAATTGCTGAGATACTGTTCCAATTGTCAAATAATTTGATAACTAATGCCAACCACATCTCAGAGTGACTTTTATAGGGTAGGCATTATGTGAGGCCAGGTTCTTCATGTGTGTCCCCCACATTTCATCTTCATGGAGCCCAAAGAATTGCTATCTTCTGCCCTGTATCCTGATACTGGAGCTAGTACTTAAAACATTTAAAGGATTTCTCCATAGTCCCAAAATAAGAGAACCATGGATAGGATTGCAATCTAAGGAAAACTCTATAGTATGTTCTTTGTATTTTTTAATTCTGTCATGTGAATGAGTATAAAATGTTAACACTTAATATCAAAGAAAAATACTAAAGTATCCAATAATAAGTACAAAGTTTCAGAAGTGCTTCATCATTGCCATTATTATGAACACAGAGAGACAGAGGACCCTAATGTTCTTGGCTCAGTGCAGAGACAGCTTGAAGGGGATTAAGACATTAATGTCATTGACCACAACTTTACAGCAATAAAAAATTATATTTTGAGTAATTTTGTCTGCAATTCAGACACTTATTTGCTGGAAACTTTTAAATATTTCTTGTTAAAAAATTTAGATGATAACATTAAAGGAAACGTTAATTTATATTTGTAGCTGCTATATTAAATCTATAGAAAAATGTATCTGTATAGCTATGATCACTTTTAACAAAAATACATTCTAATAAATGTGCTGTTATTATCATGGTGTGTCTATTGAAAGGCACTTCCATAAAATATAAGGACTAGGTGATGTAATTTTAAGGGGCTATGGTCATATATTGCCATCTAGATATACCACAGTCTTGTCAATAGACAATATACACACATATATTAGCATCAGCTTAATTGCTATAGAATAGGGTGTTACTTTTATCTTAATGTTTATTTCAAATTAATCATTGTACCATACAATTATGCCTTATTGTGTAGAATATCTAGACTCTAAGTGAGGATGAGATGAGGCCAATTCTATTTAACTAAGCTAGTTTGGCTAACATGTGGGTCAGGAGAGACAAAGGAAAAGTGAGAAAACAGCAAAGGGGCTTAAAAGCTAGAAAAGAAGGGCTATTATTGCTAAGTTTCAGAATAAAAATATAGAACTCACAATCAAAATTGAATTTCAGATAAATAAAACACAATTTTAAGGTAAATATATCCACAGTGCTGCACTGGATAGATTCACATTAAAATGTAGCCATTGCTTATATAAATTCCAAGTAATGGCTTTGTCTATATTTTCTTTGAGCAACCCTAAAGAAGGCTCCCGATGGAACAAGTGTAACCTACACTGGGTGCCAGTGGCCACATGTTCTCCTTGAATAGAATGGCCCACTCCTCCTGAGCTGAACAAGACACTTATAATTGAGGCCACTTTTGTTCACTGCTTAGTAGTGACAAGCTATTGATGGCCAGGCATTGCCAAATTCTCATTAGTTTCTAAAACTCTGGAACTACATTTAGAAAAAGCCACTTGCTTATGGAGAGGTCGTCTCGCCAGTAACCTCAAGTACCGGGAACACAGCTGAACCCAGGAAGCAGGGGGCGGGGAGGGGGCCTCTGAGGACTCAAAATAGAAATCACATGCAAGAGTTCAGGCTCTCTTCTCAGAGAAGAGTCCCTCAGACCTGCACTCAGGCTAATTTTGCTCTCTTTAAGTCATCACCCAAACCAGTTTGGTAGTCTGATTTGGAGCCAATAGAGACAGAAAGAAATTTCCAACTCGGCAAAATAGCTATGAGCCACATGGAAGAAAATATGAAAAACACACACTTGCGTACATAGACATGTAAACACACAAACACACACACACACACACACACACACACACACACACACATGAATGCACACCAAAAAAAATGAAGACTGATATAAATTTGGTATAGAACTTTTTTCTGAAAATTACTTTGTACAGTGTGTGTGTATGCACACGAAAATGCAGAGCTATCTAGAATGTTGCTAGTGCTGAGTGGATCATGGTTGTAAAAGCAATGGAAGTCAAAATGTGCAGCACTTCTTTAGGCAGATGGACAGACAAACCTCCGACCATCTGCTCCAGTGATATCAAGGTCCAGGGTGCTCTTCAGTCTGTTGTGATCATTGTTATCAGAAAGCTTGCATTCGGTGCTTGGCAAAGAGGAACATAATTCATGCCTTAAACTTCCTTTTAGAAAGGTAGATTTACAATCACCAGCAAAAGAAAGGAGGAAATCAGCAATGAGGCAGAATCGCAGAATCTCTAGATGGAGTACAGATGAGCCATCGGGAAGAAAATCTAGAAAACACACACATGCACATATGAACACATGCATACATACATAGCTATACAAGCAGACACAGAAAGAGGGAGTGTTTCATTAAAGTGACTGAATATCTAGAAAAGAAAGACTGTCAAATTTAGGGAGTAAAGATAAAGATACAGAAAACATTTTAATATAAATACATATCCAATATAGAACTGAATATACTCACACTAAAAACTAGTCATCACTTATATATACATATGTAGAAATTTTGGCTTACAGTAATAAACAAATAACTTTAAAGAATATTTCACATGAAATCTTCCATTTGCTCAGAGGTATGACTTTTCCAGACATCTGAAATAAAGGGCTACATAATACACTGATTCTCACGGTTGCAATGATCAAAGTGATCTGTGTACTATGGGCTGAAGATGATCTTTTCAATGTTCTAGAAGAAATGACAGTCTCTATATTTAATAATTTGTGCTGCTACTTTGGCCCATCTTTACAAGTAAGCATAAATGTGAAATGCTCAAATTATACTTTTTTATTTTTTGAGTATCAAATAAAAGATTTTATTATGACATTTTCTATATGTATAGCATAATTCTCTTTTCATATATGTATATATACCATAGTTGATACCTGTTCATCTTTATCAGCTTCTTTTGTCTTTATAATTTTTTCAAAGATCTCCCTTCACTGTTACAAGGTTTATAATACTGATCTAGAACTCCACATTTTTTAATTAACATCTGTAAATAAAATTGAACCATTTCTCTTTCTTTCCAATGAGTTGGATTAGTATTTATTTGTTTTAGAACTATGGCTTTGTAAACAGAAAGAAATATAAATTCCTGCACAGCAGACATCAGGCAGCATTGTCTGAACATAACAGTATGATTCAGCATCTATTATTTTTGTCCAGCAAATGAGCTTAAAGCACATTTTAGAGACTTGGAAGGAACTCTTGAAGTGGGACAAGAGGGTTGATTTCCCACCACTGTATTGCCGGGAAGCAGCTTCCCCGATTGCCCACAAAATGCACCAGGGCCTGCCAGGAGAGTCCCTTAACCCCAAGAGGCAGCTTTCCAAAGACTAAACTGCACATTAGGGCATTTTTTTTCACTACTGTCAAGTACTGGCATGGACGGGCTATGGGGCAAATTCATCCAGCGCTGGTCTTCTGTGTTAGCCAACGAATTTAGCTCCCTTTCCACATGTATAACGCTAAACTGGTGGTAAAGCTACCCAAATTCTCTCTTAGTTCTTTTCCTTCTCCATCTTCTGAAGTTAGTACAGGGATGTGGTTGTTAGGTTGTTACGTTGCTGTGGCCACACTCCCCACTCTGATGTAGGTACTACGCCTACCTTTAAAATCCCCAACCACTTGACTTTCTGTTTTCTCTTTCTCTCTGCCCCCTACCCTACTCTTCCTCTCCTCCCCCCCCCCACCGACTTAATAAACCTAATATGGCTCCCTTGGCAGCGTGCTGGCCAGTTCTTTCATGCATGAAATACTAACGGGGGGGGGGAGGAGGCGGAAGGGAGGCATAAAATAAGATGAAATAGACCCAGAAAAGCAAATCTAACGCAGGTGGCAGGAAAAGAATTGGAGAGGTGATAGTTTCTGGATAACTTAAGTGCAATGATACATGGTTACACTGTTATGCAAATAAAGGCAAAGAATCCTCTGACCACCAAACCTAAGGTACTCAGCTATAAGGGGTGGGGTGGTGGCAAGTAAAAATAACTTCATTGAAGAACTGGAGTGGAGTTTAAATTTTTAATTAAATATAATTGTTATTAATTCTTTGACAGTGTCATACATAATTATATTCTCCACCTACTCCTCCCTTTTAACCTGCTAAAGATCCGTTTGCCTACCCTTCCAATTTTGTTGTATCCTCTTTCATACTTTCCCACCTCGTGGAATTATTTTGCCAATGTATTTATGAGTGTGGAATGGGTCCATCCAGTGAAGTATGGTTAACACACCAAGGGCCACTCCCCTAAATGAAATTGACACTCACTCCTCCAGGAGTCATCAACTGTTCATAACTGGTTAGCTGTGTGTGGGCCCAGGATCCCTTCCCCAGTTCATACTGAGATTGACTTTGCATTGGTCTTCATAGGCAGCCATAGTTCCTGTGAGTTCATGTGCGAAGTGGTCCTGCTCTCTCCCCGTTCTCTGAGTCCTCTGCCTCTCACCTCTGCCTCTCTACCCATCTTCCTCAATGGCTCCCGAGCCTAAACGAGATGGTGTGAGGGATGTCACATTTGTAGTGAGCACTGCACAGGCAGCTGTGAGCTTCTGGGTTAACTGACATCCACTACACAATGAAACTTCTCCGATGATGTCCAAGAGCTGCACTAGTCTATGGATACAGAAATAAAAATTTAGATGGGAGTTTGATATTCTGTCCAGTTAGCAAATTAATAGTAGTAGTTTTATCCCAGGTGTATAAACGCCCAACCATGAGTTCTTGGCCAGATTCCCTGGGCATGAGTTTCCTCTGCTGGGATAAGCATTAAATACAATCAGAAAGTGGCTGGTGGCACTCATGACACTTATACACATGGTTATACTTTGCCATATAGGTTGTTATTGTAGCTCACGGAGTCCCATCAATGAGGTTTTCAAAAGTATAAGTTATGAAATATATTTCTCATGTAAAGGAAGACCTCAAAAATGATAATGAAAATTTTCTACATCAGAACATTTCTCTAACCCCCACACACTAAGTAGTGCTTTCTTACTCCAAACAAAACTCCTTAGCAACAAGCAGACTAAACTGTGGAGGTCTTGTCTGAATCATCAAAAGCCTGGGCAAGGCCTGTCTACCTCTGCTCAAAATACAGCATTTTCGTGTGAGAAGCATGGTACCTAAGTTTCCAAGAAGTGAATGGAGACTGTGCCCTTGCAGTGTTCACTGTCTGAGAATAGCTCAGTGCTTCCTTAAGGCAAATACCTTAAACCCCTTTCCCACACTACTTTAGAGCTGGGAATGTTTTCCTCTACTGTCAACAAATGAAGTGTATGTAGCACAGGCTATCTCATAATCTCACTCAGAATTCCCAAGAAATAATAATGGAAACAGATTGACCATAAAAAGATTAAAACTATACATCCCCAGAATGACATTCAGAATGAATGTATTTGAATAGAGGACTTGATTAGTCATGAGGGTTGTTTGTTTTTATATGTATGAGAGTTTACTCACATGTATGTCTGTGCACCGTCTGCATGCACTCCAGAAGAGATCACTGGATTCCCTTCCAGACACTTGTTAGCTATTGGGTGAATATTGGAGTCTGAATCTAGGTCTTTTGCAAAAGCAGCAAATGCCCTCACTTGCTTAGCAAGCTCTTCAGTCCAATGAAGGATTTTAAAAGATCCAATGCCAGGGCATAGTTGTAAAGGCAAAGAACAATTTTATAAAATACTATTCCTTTTGATATACTGCTAAAGGGTCATCACCAGCTTCTCACTCTGAGAGAGGTAGGTAGCCAAGCTCTAATACCAATGTTTACTTATCATTTATCATGTCCAAGATATTACAGTAAAAGCTACAGAATTCTGATAACCTATCTTTGAACCAATCAACACAGTCCATTTGCTTTCTCTATAAATTCCTGAGCTAAGGTAATCCTGTAGTTTGATGGACAGTCCGAAACAGAAAGCCCAATAGATGTTTGCTGAACCACTGAATCTTGGATTTAGCAAGCTTTGCAAGCAGACTCTGGGTTCTGGTGCTATGAACCATGAGCAGTAAGAAAAGAGTAATGCTTTAGGAATTTTCACATAGTGGGATTATCCATGTCTTAATGTGCTCTGTTCCCTACTGTGAGCTTTGCACTCTGGGTGAAAAGACAGCCTTGTAGCAAATGTACCAGCAAACAGCACCTTCCTGACATTGACCTTTTAAGTGTCTTTCAGTTCTGGTCTTGGCTTTGGGGTTCACATCTATATAAGGCTCACCCCTCAAAGCCAGTTCGAGTTGGCTGAACACAATGTCGAGTAGAGGGCTCTGGAGACTGACTTGGCCGGGCAGTCTGTTTGGCCCCTCTGTTGGCAGGGACAAAAAGTCAGATAGATTCACTCTGTTCTTTTCAACTATTCTAGAACTTCGTCCCTAAAGACTTCTTTTTTTTTTTTTTTTTTTTTTTTCCTTTTATTTTGAGTTCTTTTGATCAGAGAAATCCAGAGGACAATTTGGGCCCACCTCTAAGCTCTAGTGCATTTAACTAGGACATCTTGAAAGTTGAAAGGTAAATATTTTGTGACATTTGGTGCTCTGAAAACTTATTTTTTAAAATTATCTCCTTACTTTAATTTGTATTAGTATCTCTAGCAATCCCTTTATCTTTATATGTCTCAATTAGTGCTTTACGTATACCAGGGTTCCATAGCTAAATCAACATTAACATTTAGGGCTAGGAAATGATTTCATTTAGGAGACCACCCTCTTCACTAAACGTGTTTTGACACATCTCTTGATTCAATGTCCAAATAATAAAAATTTCTCCCAACATTGCCAAATGTTCCCAGGTACACAGAGCTCTTCCCTGTGACTAGCTGCTTTACCTTAAGTACAAGTTTACAAAGTGGGGCTATTAGAAATTACATTAAAAATGAAAATTGAGCCAAACTGTGGTGGCACATGCCTTTAATTTCAGGACTTGGAAGAAAGAAGCAGGCAGATCTCTGTGAGTTCAAGGCCATCCTGGTCTGTGGAGTGAGTTCAGGATAGCCAGGGCTACACTGAGGAATCCTGTGTTAAAAGAAATTAAAAATAAAACTTCATCTAAATAATTTTTTATTTGACAAAAACTAATGCCTTGCAAACATTATGGAAATGTTTTATTTTACTTCAGGAAAGAAGAATGAAAAATACAACATTTCTCAGCATATACATAATGGCTCTAGATGGCCTAGTCTACATTTCTTTACCAAGTGACAAGGAAAGAATTTAGTTCACAGCAAGGTACCTAATTTATCTGTCATCATGTTCAAGAACAGAAAAAGAAATTGCACATTTCAATCAGAAAGAGAAAAATGAATTTATTTTGTAACAGAACTCAATGGAGAAATGTGGGTATGTGTGTATTATATATATATATATAGAGAGAAAGAGTATGCGAGAGAGAAAGAAAACAGAAAATTTTGTATGCTTACAGTTGTAAATACCAGCAATGAAATCCTTACAACTATTATGTTCAGTATGGAAAACACAAAGAAAAATACCTCTGTTAGTATAGAAATATCCAACATTCTTATGAATAAAAGAAACCTGTTAGGCCTATGTCTGTCAACTGTTAGCATTGTCTGTTATAATAAAAGCCAGCAGAACATAAGTTGTCAAGGGATGTGTCTCTAGACATTAGTCACCTTACTAAACTACAAAACTGGGGTTGCCCCATTTTCCAAACATTCTAAACACTTTAGATCTTAAGTGAATGACAATTTTGGTAACAACAAGAAATCATTTTTGTTTATAAATATATCCTTCCATTACCTGGGGTTCTATCTATCAGACTAGTATTTAGCATTCAATTCTACATGTTTTATATGCCTTTCTAAGACCAATCTAAAAAAAAAGTGTAAAATTATTTTGATCAATAACAGTATCTTTCTAGCAAATATAAGAGCTCGCTAGATGACTACTCTGAAAAAGACAATATGACAATATGCATTCAGGTTTATAAATTTTCATGTCTTTTAAAGATCATTTATTATTTTGAGAATCTTATTTTTCTCACAGTATTCAGGAGTACTTTGCCTGAATGTACTGATGTGTAACACACACAAACACACATACACACACACATATGTATACATATGTCACTAGAGTACAAAAGAGAATGATATATTCCTTGAGACTAAAGTTATACATGGCTAAGAGCTGCTATATAGGTGCTGGATACCAAACCTGAGTCCTCTGTAAAAGCAGCAAGTATTCTCAATTGATAAGCCAGCTCCCCATCCTTACTTGTATTATAAAGAGCCCATGTTAGGTTACTCACCAGCCAAAATCTCTATGAAAACAGAAATCAAATTTCTTTTATCTTTAGTTGATAATGCTCAATCCAAATATTATGACATTATGAGAAGTGGTCTTTTGGAGAAGTATAGCGGTATCAGAGCATTCTAGATAAGCTAATTAGTTCTATTTCCAGGATACAATCCTGATCCTGCCATTGTCAGGCTGTGTGACATGTGCAATGGGAATACCATTAGCTTGAGTAGATGCCACATGGATACAAAAGTCAATTGCTGTAAACCTTGAGTAGCAAGTTCATCACATTGTAAGTGTTCAATAAAAAAAATTGTGGTTGCTGTCCTTGCTTCCCTTTCTCACACCCTCGTTCATCTAAGACCTGAAGACTTGAATGCCTTGAACAAGACAGGTTGAGGATATTTCTAATTCCTGCCACTCTATTAAGAAAGGAAATGTTTGATCTCTGGAGATTCTCTGCACGCTGTGCTTTTTATCTCTTACTGTGTCTATTTTTTGTCTTTGGGAATCATATCATGCATTTGCATCTTTGAAGTTCTATTGGAATCATTATTTACTATTAGTAAATTTTAAGGCATATTGATACTAGATGGAAATAAACTCACAGAGTAAGGATATAGCTGTATCATTATACAGTTAACAAAAAGGAAGAGGGGTTATTTTGTGCAATATAAAAACACCCTTTAAAATCCCAAAATGTCCCTCATTAAAGCAGGTTTACATCAAAGATTTAAAGATATTAAATGCTACAAAATAGATATTTTCTTTTGATCTTTTTTTAGGTGATATTTTATTTTTGAACATACTTTTAGGGTGGATTTTGATTATTAATATCTTAATTTAAATTTACTATTAACTCCAATGGAGACACTACTTTTATTGTTGGTATTCTCAAACAATAGAAGCAATATAAATTTCTATTATAAATATTATTGGTGACATATTGAAATCAAATCTGAGTTTATCTTTTCCTAACCTTTGAGAGACTGAACAAAACAAATACTATATGGAAAATTGCAATTAAAGTATTAGTTAGATCTCTTGCTAGAATAGCACAGCGAGGCAGCAGTTTTCAAACCTAGAAAGGGCCTGTGAAAACATTTTTTAATTAAGGGAGGAAGTTGCACTTCCAAAGGTTTAAGAATAAATTTGTAAACTTTTCTAAAGAGACAAGTACATTTACATGATACTTTCTAATTAGTGCATTAAGTTGTGATGGTGATGACCCTTTGATTCCAAAGCTCATAACCAACTTAAATTATTATTACAGACAACATTGCTAAAATAAAAACAATATTCCAATTTTTCAATTTTTTCAATGATCCATAATAATTAAATAAAATTTAGTTAGATCTTTTTATAAGATAACATAAGCTGCTGAAATCAAAAATAAAATGAAATGTGGAAACACTAAAGACATTTACCAAAAAAAAAAAAAAAAAGAATAATTTCCAGGAGAAGACTCTGCAATGTTTGTTAGGCTCACCCTGAACTCCTGATCTCAAAAAACCCTGTAACCTCAGCTTTCCAGGTGGCTAAGACTTCGGGTAGAAGCCAACATAGCTGGTAAATTCATCTTCACCACATCCTGACTTGGAATAAATCTTTGAGTGAACTGGGGCTTGTAGCTGGAAGATGTTCCAAGGTGGTTACTAAATTAGAGACGAGGTAGACAAGAGAGAGTGTGATGAGTTCTGCTGTGTGTACAAGTGCATAAAAGTATGCAAGGCTATGGATACTATACTATACTGTTCTTCTCAAAGGCTGAGAGATACATGAATGCCAACGTTCTTATCATTTCAACCTAATGCCTTTTCCAACTAAGTTTGTCTGCTTTAAAAAAATGATGCAAGAATCACATGTATAAGATAAAAGACCTATGCTAGAAATATATGACCAGGGGCTGGAGAGATGATTTAGAGATTAAGAGCACTTGTTACTCTTGCAAAGGATCTTGATTCAGTTGCCAGAACCTATGGTGGTTCACAACCATTCGTCATTCCAGTCTCAGGAGATCTGACACCTTCTACGGACTCCTGCCTTCACCAAGCACACACATGGTACACGTAAATACGTGAAAACAATAGGCAGGAAGAACATTCAAACACATAAAATAAAATAAATAAATTTTTAAAAAATTTAAATATGTATCCAAATTTAGAACATTAACACTTGAATAATGAAATGCAAAAAATTTCAAAATTTGTCAAAGTTGTATAAACAACTTATCAAAGAAGAGTGTGAAATTCAAATGAAAAAAAAAAGCAAATGAAAGATGCCTTAAACCCTCAGTCATTAGGAAACTCCAGCTACTAAATCAAAGAATCAAACTGCCTCACACATACTGAAGAAAATAAAACTTTAAAACTTGATAGTACAATATGCTGATGAGCACAAGAAGCATATAGAACTCAGGCATTTTGCTGGTGGCCATGCATATGTTATCACCACTTTAAAATTTAATTTTGCAAATTATAGAATTACAATCTAACAAAGCAATACTTCTCGGTAGATACAAAAGGGTAATTAAGTCGTATGTCTACAGAAACACCAATTTGTGAATGTTCATGGTATCTCTACTTAACAGTGCTCCAAACTGAAGACATCTCAAATGTCCACCAACTAGTGAATAGATAAGCACATTCTATCACTCCATTAAACTACTGGTTAGACACAAAGGACATGAACTAAGATCTCAGAAGCGTCATGTAGCCTGAAAGAAGGTAGAAGCAAAAGGACTCAGACACCAATTTATTCCATTAGCTTGATGATTTGAAAAGGACAAAAATAAAGGGACATACATCACAGAAATAACCAAGTGCTAGGGGTGGGGAGAGAAGATAAGAGGTGTTGCAGGATATTTTATTGCACTATGACAGCTCAAGACTGTGTTAATAAAGTTAATCTCGAATCAGAGGAAGGAGCCAGCAACTAGCTGACTGGAATTAGCCATAGAAAAACCAGGAATACATATAGAGAAGATGCATGGGAAAAAATAGAGAGGAACTTGGAGATTTTGCACTCTCTGAGATCTGGGATATGTAGTCAGAAGTTTTTGGTCCTACCCAGCTGGCCTGTCCCACAGGTTCTTATAAAATAATTTTTCAGAAGCTAATAGTAATTACAGACTGTTTGGCCTATGGCTCAGGTATATTACTATGAAACTCTGAGGCTTTAAGTTAACCCATATTTCTTATTTATGTTTAGTCACTGGCTTGTTACCTTTTTGCTCAGTGCAGTATTCTTACTCTGCTTCCTGTGGGTCTCATTGTAGTCTCACTAGTCTGTTGCTTGCTCTTTAGCTTCCCAGAATTCTCCTAGTCTGGCTGCCCCACCTTTACTTCCTGTCTAGCTACTTGACCAATCAACATTTTATTAAACCAATATTTACAATGACAAGTATTTACAGTATACAAAAACATAATCTCACAGCACTGTGTGGAGAGATGTTTACTGGGTCTATGGTAAGAAAGGGAAGGTCAACTGGTCACTTCTCCTCTACTTCTATGACCTGTCAAGTTTTTACTCCAGTTTCTGACTCCTAAGTCTTTATTGATAATAGAACAACTTAGACAAGAACAACAAAGAAGATTTGTTAGAAAAGGACAAAAGGTGAACATCCAGATGAGGAGAGATGTTCTATTGCATTGTTTCTTTTCAATGCTCTTGATCAACCCAGTGCCTCATACATGCTGTGCAAAAGCTTGACCACTGTGGCACATCTCCAGGGTTCTATCTACACAGGTAGTGCTGACACAAAGGTGTGCCTTTGTAAAATATTATAAAACTACATGCTTAAAACAGTCTTACCTCAATATATTTAACTTTCAAAATGAATACGGGGGAGAGAGGCAACAGGAAGCTCAGAGGGTGAAAGTGAGCATCCAACCGTAAGGACATAAGTTTTATCCCCAGTACATATGTGATAGAAGGAAATAACTGACACAGTTTTCTTCTGGCCTCCAAATGCATGTTATGGCACATGTACATGCACACTCATGCACGCATACACAGTAAGTGAATAAATAACTGTAGAGTAATTATATCTATATTTAGATATAATCATCCTCACATATGATATAGTTTATTTCAAACCCAAACTCATTTAAGTTAGACAAAGCCATGACCAGGAAAAAATATGTTTTTATAATAGTTTCTTTTCATTGCCAGATAATCTTTAATACTGGGTGTCATCATGTAAAATCTGGCAACATGACTGTATGTGATAAAATATTAACTTCCCAAGGTCACTATATGTACCATTGTATATCAGGGATTCTAGGTACTATATTCCAAATCTCACTGGTTTCATAGAATACACACACACATATACACACATATACATATGTACATATGTATGTATGTGTATATATAATTTTGCTGTAGAGATCTGTTGATTTCTTTTCAAAGTACATGCTGTTTATGCAGTCACAGTGCTGTTGGACTCTACCATTCCATATCATTTGTACTGGCATTTTTTCAGTCAGTGTGTCAGGAAAAGAGAACACGTGTTACAGCATTAGCAATTAAATGCTCTGGCCTGGAAGAGCAGGTTAGAATATCACTTCTTACAATATTTTCCAGGGACTGGTTTCATAGTCTAGCCTAATTGCAAGGTTCAGAAAGTACAACATCCCCCACTTGGCAGAAAGAAAAGATTAACACACTAGAAAACCACACCAGAGCTCACTAACAGGATTATTTTATTTCATTTCATCGTATATTTTTGCTGTTTCACCAATTGATTCTGCTAGATTATGCAACACCAATTATATTACTAGACAGAAACAATAGGATGGCATATTCTTGCTGAACATTTCATCACTTGGCCCATAGCTTTGTTGTAACAGGACAATTTAAGTCTGCCAAGGGCTTAGTGTTTTGTCTTGGGATTTCCTGTTGAGTTTATACATGTAGGGGTCAATGGGATTAGCTTTGCATGCACTGGGGAACCTGAGGGTGATTACTGTCATCTCTTAATGACAGAAAGAATTAACTCTCTGTTTTAGTTATGCTGATAGCCCTTACCTGTCTGAATAAATACATGTTAGCTCTCAAGATTTCAAATACACTTTTTCATAAGGCTGGAGAAAGTGTTTGTGCTGAGAACCCAAGTTTGGGTTCCAGCACCCATGTTGAATGGTTCACAAAAGACATGCAACTGCAAGTACAGACTGGGCATACTCTTCTGGCATTTGGCATTTGGGTACCTGTGCATGTGCATGCGTGCGTGTGTGTGTGTGTGTGTGTGTGTGTGTGTGTGTGTGTGTGCATGCACTGTAGGTGGTACCACCCCCCTGGCAAAAGTATAGAGACTATGTAAGAAAGGTTGAAGAATGTGAGCTTGGGAGCAAGCCAGTATGTAACAAGTGCATGCACGCGCGCGAACACACACACACACACACACACACACACACACACACACACTTGATACAATAAATCTTTTGCAAAAATTCTCTTTTTGGGTACTGATGAGGGGAACTTTGTAATCACAATGGGATGGATTTTAGCCTCCATTGAGAATCTGAGCACTAAAGAGAAAAGAAGCCATGTCAGATTACTGATGAATTGTAAGGGTCTCATATGTCTGGAATTAATGACATAGAGATGCTAGAAAAGGGACAAGGGGTTCAATGGAGACAGATGAGATAGACATTGATCTCCCTCATAAAATGGAGCATCTAGAGAGCATGAGAGGTCAGAGGTCACAGAATCTACTTCCATGGGCACAGGAGATAACCACTTGTCTTCTAAGTGCATTACAAACAGTGACTTTCCATGTTGGTGATCATTGCAGGACCTCCTTTTTGTGCTCCAACCAGTGTAAAATGAACTGAAGGTTCTGAGCTCCCTGTCCCATAGATCCTAGAGCAGGCCTCAGCATGCTTTAAAACTTGGCATTGGATGTAGCTACTCTAAAAAGCAATAAACAAATGAACAATTAAACTTGCATTCAATTTGAAAATTGCTTTCTCTCAAAGATCAGCAAAGGGCTTTTGGATCTCAAATAGTCAGTGATGCATAGTCCCAACTGAAATACATTTAAAAGAAGATTTATATTTTGTATTTACTGAATATGAGTGTCTCAGCTGCATATATGTCTTGATACTATGTGAGTGCAGTAGAAGCTGAAAGACTGTTAGCTACCACATGATTGATGGGAATGGAACCTGGGTCCCCTAAAAGACTAGTCAGGTGACTAAGAGTTAGTTAGGCAGCTAGGTGGGTAGGGGTAGAGTTAGAAACAGGGCCTACTGAGAAACGAAGAAGAATGCTCACCAGGAAAATCTAGTCAGATGTTTGAGAAGAGGTCACTTTCTGTTGGCTGAAGAAGAATGGTTGAAGAAAAGGTGGATAAAGCTGTATGATGGCCCTGTTTAAGGAAAGGACTGTGATAGCCCTTCACTCACTGGCCGGGGCAAGGAATCATCTCAGTAGCCCTCTGAGTCACTTTTCACTTCAGAAGTTACTTGGCTCACAGAATTTGTTTCTGACCACCCCCACACTGCCACCAGCAGCTAGATTTAATTAATCTCATCATACCTTGTACCTTCTTTCATCACATTTAATCATCAAATAGTATATCTGATTATTGATTAATACCCTCCTGCCTTATTAGACAAGATCAATGATTGTATAGTTTGGTATAGTGAAAATAATATGTTTTGATTCTTTTCTAGCTTGTTTTGTTGTGAATCTCACACACACAGAAAGGGGCACCCTTACTGGAAGAATTTCTTGATTGGGTAGGCCTTTGGGCATGTTTAGGGAACATATTATTATTGTTATTATTATTGCTAATTGATACAGCAAGACTAAACCACTGTAGGTGGTACCAACCCCCTGGCAAAAGTATAGAGGGTTAGGGTAAGAAGGTTGTAGAATGTGAGCTTGGAAGCAAGCCAGTATGTAACATTCTTCACTGGCTTCTGCCTCAAGTTTATGCTTTGGCTATCTTAAGGGTAGACTGGAATCTCTAAGCAAAGTAAACCTCTTCTTCCCCTGATTTATTTGTCAGAGTGTTTATCACAGCAACAGAAAAGTTAATGGGAGCAGATACTAAGTACGGATATGTTACATAATATTTGTAACTTATAGTAGATGTTTAACAAATAGCTAAGCTATGAAAAAAACTTCAAGTGGCTGTATGACTGAACAATATTGATAAAAACAAAAGCACTAATCTTTTCCCCACAGTCTAGAATCTAATGAGGAATAGATATGTTAAACTGTAATATAGCTTGATAAGTGGTGTTAGGGAAATTCTCGGTACAAGCCAACATAAGAGGCACACTTAATGCCTCTTGGGAGGAACTACGTTGTAGTGATGAAAAGGAATTGTATAAGCAAGTTACAGTGACATCTTTCAGGAAATGGAACATCTGACTCACCACGGTTAGTGATAAATAAGCACATAAATATGAGCGGTGGGAACTCTACCTAAAACAGCTGTATTTAAAAATTAGAACTCGAAATGATTGCAAATAATTCCAATTAGCACATCTGGCTGGACTCAAGAAGTGACTATACTGAGGAAAAGTAGTGTTAACAGAGGAAGAATGGAGAAGAAGAAGAAAAGGAGGAAGAGGAGGATGGGAGAGAAAAGGAGGAAGGGGGAGGAGGAGGAAGAAGAGAAACCAAGCAGAGACGAAGTCAGTCCAGATTTGCCATCCAAGTGACAGAATAAAAGAATTAGGGTCAAATCTGCAGAATAGATTTCTTTTAAATATTCACAGCTAAAAATGTTGGTGGGAAACCCAAGTATCTCATTCTGGTTACAGCTAAGCACTGTTTCTAGAATTTTAACACATTTGTATATCATATCAACACATTATATATATACTAATATACATATATATGTCATGTGTGTATACATATACTAGAAATTATGTAATAATCAATTCTAAGTTATGTGTCAGTCATTCTCAACTTAATCGTCTTTGCTGTCTTGATAGAATCTCAAAATTTAAATCATCTAGTGACAGTATTTGGATACAAATCCAAACAGCATGTACAGTTGAGCTCCTGAAAACTAAACACGAAAGCCCACCAGTGGGAGAATGGACCCCTTGTGTCTGTGTGTGGATTTTAGGGTTGGTGTTGGTTTTGGTAACTAGCTCAGTAGAAGTGGGGCAAAACATGAGTGCCAAATCCCAGGCCCCAGTGTTCAGTGAGGGATCAGCCAACACAACTTACCGTAAGGTGGCAAATAATGCATTGAGTGCAGGGAGATGCCAACCAAGCACCTGTCAGCTCCCTGAAAACTATGAAAGACAGAACACACATTCAGCAGTGTCACACTGCTGTGGGGACATTTGGAGATGAAACTAGACACTCATCTCCTTTTTCACCTCAGCAAAGGAAACAAACACACCCTCCCCAAGGCACCAAGTTCTCATTTTCCAAGATGCTATGAACTCGTTCGTAAAAGACTAGAGATGTAACCATATCTGGAAATAGTGGAGTTTTCTTACAAAAAGAGAAATATATTAAGAAAAATAAATCTTCTCTTTGGAAAGAAGAGTTCCCTTTAGTTTTTCTGAGTTTGTATTTGCAGCTTAGTTTAACATATTAGAATGTAAATCGTATTATCAAATTGTTCTTGATTAATTTTTCTTAAAACATGTAATAAATAGTGCTTTCATTAGAAAGCATCAAAATAGCTAATGAAAAACACAATAGACTATTAATAGTTAGGACTTATTACTACACCGTGAGCATTATAAGGAAGTAGAATATGTTCAGTAGGACTCAAAGCCTGAACAGGTCCTTTGTAATCAGGCAAGGTTTCTAGTGGAGGGACTGCAACACCAACCCAGCCTCAAAATCTTTGACCTACAACTGTCCTGCCTATAAGATGTGCGGGGATAAAAGTGGTGCATAATTTGTGGGAGGCACCAACTCATGACTGGTACAACTTGAGACCCATGCTGAAGGAAGAGGAGAAGAAGGAAGAGGAGAAAGAAGAGGAGGAGAAAGAAGAGGAAGACAAGGAGAAGAGGAGGAGGAGGAGAAGGAAATGTGTTCAAAATACCCAACATCTATTCATCTATCTGTATGTCTCTATAAAAATTACTTAACTATTCTGTACAAAGTATTGGGGCAGATACCTAATATGTTAACAAGACGATCTGTGTATTGCTGGCTCCTTGGGGAGTTTGAGTCCCAGTTTTCTGAGAAACTGCAATACCACTCAGGCATATACCCTAAAGATGCATATTCGCACCCCAAAAGCATTAGTTCAACTATGTTCATAGCAGCATTATTCGTAATAGCAAGAACCTGGAAACAACCTAGATGCCCCTCAACTGAAGAATGGATTAACAAACTGTGGTACATCTACAAAATGGAGTACTACTTAGCAGTAAGAAAAAATGATATCCTGAAATTTGCAGGCAAATGGATGGATATGAAGAATATCCTCCGTGCAAGGTATCACACTCCCAGAAAGAGAAGCAGGGGATGTTTTCACTCATTAGTGGACTTAAAAAAAAAAAAAAAAAAAAAAAAAAAAAAAAAAAAAAAAAAA
>PVIH01009825.1:0-18559 GCA_004025045.1 Sigmodon hispidus | reverse complement strand
AATGAGCAGCTTGAATGGGCATTTTTTGTAAATGGGGAGATAAGAGTAGGCATAAAACTGAGTTTGATGGGCTGCATAATGTAAAAATACCAAATTACATATGTGTGTGTGTGTGTGTGTGTGTGTGTGTGTGTGTGTATGATTGTGTAAGGTAATATGTTAGTTTAAATTTCAAAAGTACTAAAATATTAGACATATTAGATATCATTAACACCAGAAACTACAGAATAAAGTTATTTTAGAATACATACATTTCTTTTCTTAATAGAGATTACATAATGTTGTTTAAAATGTGCTTTAATTAGTGTGGTGGCCCTTAAGAATGATGGTTTATTGGAATGTTGTTTATGTTTTGTTGTAGATAAAAGTCTGACACTTTCTTTATCTGTGACGGACTATATCTTGGGTGACCTCAGCTAGTGCCTCCTGTCAGGTGGTCCCAGTGCTCTCATGCATGAAATCTCTTCCCATTCTTTTCTGCAGTTCCAGGTGCATCTTGTTAATGGGTCCTAACCACTTATCCCTCTGTAGGAGTACCACCGCCCCCTGCTGGTCAGCTTGCATCAAGAGCCCCCCCCCCAACTGCCTTCTCAACAGTGCTTCTGCCCACAGGTCATATAAGAGGTCAGTGTGTAGAGGAGACTCCACTGTGGTAGAAAATATGTTACGAAATGTATGAAGCTTATAGAAATACTCTTACATATGGGTTTCTGCTCATATTTGGAATACCTGTAACTTCCCATTGATTCAAGACAACTTATTTTTTATCCTCAGGTCAAAGTCACATGAATGTGGTTGAAAAACAATCCTTTCTAGGTGCATATAGCTCTTCCAGTGGTATATAACTTCTTCCAAATTATGGAGACACCGATTAACTGGCTATATTGTTACTTCATCATCAGATAACATGAGATAAAAACTTCTGTGATGATAGTTATCTTTTTAAAATTCTAGTAAATGTGCAAAATTATATACTACAATGTAGTATGCCAATCATCTTTTCTGTATGTGTGATCCTCAGAAACAAAAGTTCAAGGAAGACACTAAGTGGATTGACCAGCCATTCCAGTTTGCTCAAGATGATAAGCCAAGTATAATATGAAAAAAAACCACCACTGTAATGTAGGTTTTCTCCTTGTAGAATATGGAACAACATTCATTGAATAGTAGCCTTAAAATAATATTCTGTACAGTTTCTGTGCATTAAATGTGTTATAATTTGTGTCAATTTTTATAAGACAATCCATTAAATAACTATTTTTTGAAGCATGTTCATATGTACAAAAGATCAGAGCAAACCTAAAGTCAGGAATAACAATTTGCACTAGGAAAGCACCTGAGATACAAAGAGAAGAACTAAGTAAGCTTCACCTTGTAAGATGCAGAAAAAGCTTATATGAGCTACCTAGACAAAAAGGCTTTAGGACAAAAGGAAAGTTAAAATCACAAAAGCATATACAATCCATAAAAAGGCAAACTTTATCCTGTCAGATAGTAAAGAATCCCAAAAGCTTTAAACTAAAAAGAACTAAAATACAACTAGCTCCTTCCAGCCAAACAAAATTCCTCTGGGCATTGTTTGATATTACTCATTAAATCCTGAGCAATCTTCTAATAAGTTATTAAGAAATAATACTCTATATTTCTTGCAGATCAAGGTCCTAACGTTATATTTAAATGTTATACTGTTAAGTCTCATCATTTTACTTTCACATAAAAGACAGGCATCTCCTAGATCTATGTGATGTAGAAGCAGAAATTCATGTTCAATCTTTTTGATTGTTCAGGGTCCATTGCAAATCTAGGTTCTAGGGTTCCCCATTCCTCACTTCACTCCTGAATGAAGAACCATAAAATCCGGTGTTGCTGAGTTGGTGGCTCTCTGCTCTCATTACCCGGAACTGTTCAGACAAGTCAATCCCAAGCTGCTGTGGGAATCAGGGTACTCTACAATCTCTGTCCTGTAAAGCTGGCCTAGCAAGCTCCTGATGGATTACTTTTCCCAAGTGACCTGCCAGAGCATGTCCTGTCCTTCTCCAATAGGCTATAATTAACTGATGCCTAGTTCATCTTTCCTATGCCAAGTACTACGCATTTGACACCCTCATAGCCTTGGGGCAGGAATCCCTCTATCTCTGACAGGCTGTTGGAGAAGCAGGTGAAATCCACTGCACCATTTTCATCCTCTCTTCCCTGTCATTTCCACCATTGCTGTGCATCAAAACAATGAACTGGGTGGGCATTTCAACCTGGTACAAAGGAAGCTTTGATAGTTACAGTTGAGGGGAAGGTGAGCCCAAAGTTTTGAAGACCCCATTTACTTCCTGAGAAAAGTAAGTTGTACCCACAAGGAACACTGAAAAATTACTGTAGCTGTGTCTAGAAAACATTTGATGGAAACAGAAAACAATTTTTTAATTTCCCGTGATAACTTAATAGATATTATGTGCTCTAATTTGGGATTGGGATGTTCCCTAGAGGTTCTTGTGTTTTAAGGGTTGGTCCCAAGACTGTCTCATCACTGGGAGGTTATGAAACCTTTGAGAGATGAGACCTCATTAGAGGAAGTTACGTCACTGAAAGAATACCCAGAAGCAGACGCTCAGTTCGGCACTCTTTATGCTATCCTTTCCATGTCAGCTAGAATTAACTGAAGACTGATCTGATAACCCTGGCCAGATCCCTAAAGCAGGAGCTTAACATATTTACTGAACAACACTAAAGTGTGATGAAAACAGTTTCTGTGTTCACTTGGGTGGGAAATTTCGCAGAGAATTTAAAGGACTAAAACATGTTACAGCTAGTGAAAAGACTATAGGATCCCTAACATCCACAAATTAACTGATTAATAATGCTTTTTTAAAATCATTTAAATTGAATGACATTTGAAATGACCTGTGGTTAAATATATTGAAAGTACATAATTCTGCAAAATATCGAGTTTCCAAGGATCAGCCCAGACCAGGATTCGAGCTATGCATTTCTAACATATTCATGAGTGACAACATAAACTACAAAGTAGAATAAAGCCATCATCTTGAATGGGATGCCAGTCAAAACAGAACTGAGAAAGGGAATCCTAAGTAACCTCAGAAATAAGGAACTAGCCACTACGTAGCTCAGCAGTAGAGAAGATGCCCAAAAGCCTCATTATATCTGAGGCAGATTCAAATCAACAGAAAGTAAAGAAAAGAAAGGTCATGACTTGTAGATAAAACTTCAAAAGTACACATACAAAGCCCACTTCTCCACCTGCTGACAGAAAATTTAAATTATAGGTAAAGGAGATAAAAGAGAACACACTCTGGTACCTACCAATACTACCAAAAATGTGGAAAATAAGGTTGAGAATCACAGTTATTTCCCATTATGTAGAATTTTTTTTCTTTCTTAAAACCTAATGATACTTTTCTTATTAATGTTAAGGTACCTGAATTTTTGTGATACCTACAAAAATTAGCTAATAATTCTGGTGATATCTCCAAGTCTACACCAAGAGCTGGCAATGTCATGATTTTGTCAGCACTGTAGCAAAGAGAATGAGGCACCTGTTACAGACCTCCCAGCTATAGGAAATCCCACCTTGGGAAACAGAGACCATCAAAGGCAATGGTCAAGCTTCTCAGCCTCCACAAGTGGGAGACATCCTCAGCCAAACTTCACTGAGAGCCAAGAAGACGAAGCAAGATTATTTCCAAAAAACCAACTTAAAAATTAATGGTAATTTATTACTCTGAGACTTGACATTAATTAAAGCAAATTTAGCAATATTCTTATCACTTCAAGTTGATGTTATTGCAGTTGGCTGGCAAGACAATACAAATTACTCAGAGAAGGGTTGACAGGCCATCACATCCTCCTGAAATATCTTCCTATCCCAGAAGAAAGGTTTCTGGAACTCTGGAACTTCTAAATTAAATTAAGTTGGCAGAACCCTAGCCTGGCTGTGTCCTTAATCTTGGCTGTTTGTATGTCTCGCAAATGCATGACTTAGCTCTTTTCTAAACTATAAAAGAAAAAAAAGGTATCCATGAATAGAGAAATAATTGAAAGAAGGTATGAGGTAGAAGTAGATTAAAGTATATGTAGCTTGACTCACAAGTACAATGGTTTGACTTAGTACTCATTAAACTATAATTATAGATATAAAATATTACTAGTTAACATTTACTATATTGGAAGAAGACAGTAGTCTGACTAATGCAATACTTTGTGGATAAAGCAATATGAATTTAGAAAGTTTTGATGACTCACTACTTTATTGTATAAAACTCACAATGGGGAAATTAAGATTTTTTTTTGTTTTATTTCGGGGTACCACTTATATTGACCCTCATCCTCCCTCCATTCACTTTCAGAAGAAATGCCAGCACTGTTCACAATGTAGAACTTTCTTCAATTCTTATAATCACACTCTAAATACTTGGGACAAAATATTTGGTTTTACAATTATGCTATATAAATTTGGCGCCTAATGTTAAAAATGTTTGGTGCTAAATAAGAAACCAAGTGTTCACTGTAGCATTGACATATTTTTTTTCAAATTGCTTGATTTGATCATTTGGCTATTGGAACCAACTAGTAGTCCTTTTAAATGTCATCATTAAAAACTAGCTCAGTGGATAGAAAATGTGACTTTATTGATAATAATAATGATGATAATAATAATAATAAACTAGCTCAGAATCTGTTTGAAGAATTCCCTGCTGAAAACCACCTGTGGGTAGTAGTCATCACATTTGTACACAGAGCTGAGACTAAGTGAGAATGCAATAAATATATACTAAACTCCTCCTATGGACAAATTGTCTTTATTACTTTTCAGATTATTAGGTAGGTACTACTCTTATGAAAAAAATTACAAGTAACGGAACAAATGCAGGTACAAATAGCTTAAATAACAAGTGAATAATCGAGGCGGAAGCTGTTGCGCACTGGTTGGCTTGGACCTGACTTGGCTTACCGGCCCTACCGGGGATGGCCCCCAAAGTCCCAGACTCTGTGGAAGAGCTCCACGCTGCCGGCAACCAGAACTTCTGTAATGGCTAGTATAGTGAGGCCTCCGCGTTGTATGAGCAGGCACTGTGGCTGCTGCAGGCGCGAGGTTCTGCAGATCCTGAAGAAGTGTTCTATACTCCAACCGTGCAGCATGCTACTTGAAAGATGGGAACTGCACAGACTGCATCAAAGATTGCACTTCAGCACTGGCCTTGGTTCCCTTCAGCATCAAGCCCTTGCTGCGAAGAGCATCTGCATAAGAAGCCCTGGAGAAGTACCCCCTGGCCTACGTCGACTATAAGACTGTACTACAAATTGATAACAGTGTGGCATCAGCCCTGGAAGGCATCAACAGAATCACTAGAGCTCTCATGGACTCACTTGGGCCTGAGTGGCGCCTGAAGCTGCCCCCTATTCCTGTGGTACCTGTTTCAGTCCAGAAGAAATGGAATTCCTTGCCTTCGGAGAATCACAAAGAGACAACTAAAAACAAATCCAAAGAAACTACAACTGCAAAAGGAAGAGCACCTTCTGCTGGGGATGTGGAGAGAGCCAAAGTTCTGAAGGAAGAAGGCAATGAGCTTGTAAAGAAGGGCAACCATGAAAGCTATTGAGAAAGAAGTACAGTGAGAGCCTCCTGTTCAGTAGCCTGGAATCCGCCACGGACAGCAACAGAGCCCTCTGCCATCAAGTCCTGAAACAGTACAAAGAGGCAGTAAAGGACTGCACAGAATCCCTCAAGCTGGATGCAAAGAATGTGAAGGCCTTTTACAGACGGGCTCAAGCCTACAAGGCACTCAAGGACTATAAATCCAGCCTTGCAGATATTAGCAGCCTCCTACAGATTGAGCCCAGGAATGGCCCTGCCCAAAAGTTACAACAGGGAGTCAACCAGAACATGAACTAAAACCCAGGAGGGTAACAGGAACCTTCTACCTGACCCTCCCAGAGAGGCCAGGGGCCTCCGTGCATCTGCTCCCAATACCCAGCATGCCCCTAAGGGAGAACAAAAGCAACCCAGTTTTGGCCCCTTGGAGAGGTAGCAGCCTTCTACCTGAGAAGCTTTGCTTGTTCAAATTAAATCCATTACAGACAAGCACAGGACATTTTTTTTTTCAGAAAGGTCCCCACTGGAGCTAAATTGTGACGCTAAAGTCTGATCTCATCCCCTTGCTTCAGCCTGGTCTTTGTCAACACAGTACTTGGCAACTGTCATGACCCATATGTGCCCTGTGGTGTCCCCAGACCCCACACCTCTGCAGTTAATCTGAGCTGGGAGGTTGGTATTGACAAGCTAAAGTGCTGGCTTACCTACACCCAGAGAGGCCTGTTGAGCTGGTTCTCCAAGGCTGCCATCTCCCCAAGGGTACAGCTGTTGTCTGCACCCAGTCCTTGGCACAGTGTCCTGTGTTGAGCTTCAGTGCCTTTAGTCCAGGCCCTTTGTGGGAAGGCAGAGCCTGACTCTTGGAGGCCCTGTGCTGTTGCCTTCAGTATGGAGCTACCTGTGCTGTTCAAAGAGCCTGAATTCCTCCTGGGATGGGGAGAGAGGCCTCCTTGAGATTTGTGTCCCTCCAGTCTGAGCAGGAACTGACCTACTGACTTTTCCTGACAGCAGCCTCTCAGGCTTCTTTGTTGTTTCTGTTGTTGTTGTTATGTTGAAGTTAATTGAACTGATTTTATTGAACTGTGTGTTGCTGTTGCATTAAAAGTTTTTCTGCTGTAAAAAACCAAAAACAAGTGAGTAATCAGTCATAGCACTAGAATGGATTAAGAGCTGAGATTAAAGCCCAGACATACTAATATTCTATGGCTACATAACAAATTATCTCAAAGCTTATTGGCCTCAAAAAATAACATTCATTATCTCCCAGTTCCTTGTGGTTTATCTGCATCCCCTGGCTCTTCATTACTTACTATTGTGTAATTACAGCCACACTAATGCTTGATTCAGGGTAGATATTCTCCTAAACTCATATGGCTTTTGGAGAAATTCCATTGCTTACCAGCTGTTGGGTAGAAGGTCCTAGTTTCTTTCAGGCTATTTCATGGAGGCCAGCTGGGAAAGAATCTTTATAACACATCTCAGAACATGGCAGATGACCATGATATTGACAAAAGAAGAGTTCCCTCACCACACACAAACACAGCATGATCTTAATGGAAAGCACTGAGTTTTCACACTTAACCTTAGAAGTTACATCCATTAGAAACAAGTCCATTGTGTACAGCTCACTTTCAGAAGGAGGATATCAAATAATAGTATGAAAACTAACATATATCATTGGAGCTATCTATAAAGCCCATTCATAGAATGAGTTTGAGAGACTGAAGGATTGAGAGAGTTTTACATTTTTATTCTAACCTTTAAGATGATAACATTATAAATCTGTATTGATGTTATGCATTTTATACTCAATACTTTCAACACATTTGTAAAATTGTCACTTCTAATCTTGACCAATCTAGCATTCATCAGTTTTGTAAATTTTTGAATAACTATTTAAACAAAATCCTGACTGGAGTGTAGTGTAACTTAGATAGTAAACAATTCATGAGCAAATTTTATTTGTCACTGTGTCCTGTCACTCTGACTCAGTCTAGAAATGACTTATTATTGTGAGATCCATTAACTCTTCTTTATTTGGCATTGTATATATGCCATGTGGGAAGGCAGCATTTTAGATGCAAAGTACTTTCATGAAACTGACACGGAAAAGACCAAAAATACAGATGAGCTATGTTATCTGCAGCCCCAGGCTTGAGACACATTTAAATACAGGTGAGTTTTTTTTTTTTTCTGCCTTATGAACAGTGAAAAGGGTTTCTACAGTATTTAAATATATTCTCATAACCAATTACAGAAATCTAAATGGAAAACCAATCTTCTCTAGGTAGTGAGATGGCAATCAGCAGCTTTGTGCAAAAGTTGGACATAACTAATCCAATCTAGCCTCAATTCCAGCCATGCCTTGCAGGAAAAAAAAGGTGCTAATACTCTTTGAACCAGAATTACTATCACAATTCTAAAGGCATGATGATATTAATTTAGTCAGCAGCCAATCATATTTAAATCATTACTGTACAACAAGGATTAGCTCATTTATGCCCCATGTTCTGGTTTATCAGACTCCAGCACCTGGTTCAAAAGGAAGTCCTTAGACGGTTCTGTCCTGTTAGCCAAAAGGCAGTGGCTGTTACCCATCAGTAGCCTAAAAACATTAGCTATCAACTCCACACTCTTTTCTTTCTCATAAATGCCAGGTAAAATGTTCACAACTTCTCATAGAGTCATGACTTCTCACTTCTGACACTTACTGCAAATATGCATAATGCAAAGACCACCCTGAAAACTCTAAAAAACCTTTATATTCAGTACTGTGTGATTAAACCACAGATGGAAATAAACAGCGGGGAAGAGGACCTGGGACAGGGCAAGCAGACATCATGTATGAAACTTGGAGTTGTCTAAGTCTAGAGCAACAGGAATGAGTAACCATAGCTACGAAGAAATGCCAATCAGCGATGTTCAGTGTTCATCACATCTTGGTGTCCTGAGTTTAATTAGGGCTCAGATCTTTGAACACTACTGATTTACCACATGGCTGTCCTTCTTCTCCAGTTCTTGCAGTGGACAAACTGATAACATGTTTCTCATAGATCTCCTCCACAAATTACTGCCATCAATGAGCTCGATTGGCACAAAGTATCCAGGTAAATAAAGATACACATCTAAATCAGCATAGTCCAAAAGCTTAAAAGTTACCTTCAAGGTATTCAGGGGGAAAGCCAAATCTGTTTTTAGTAAAGATTAATTCTTTAAACTAGCCAAGATCATTTCTTTCCAGGCAAGAGCATCTTTAGGTCCTTCAAATTCCCTATAAATAGTTCTAGGGATTACCTTGGCTCTTGCTCACATCTGTCTAAGCAAATCTAAGGTCTGGGCTATCATTCTCTTAAACAAAGCATAAAAAAATCACCAAGTTTGGGGCTCACCTCTTTCCTCATAGGGTGGTACTGGATATCACTCTGAGCAAAACCCCCCTCCCTTCCAGCCCTCCCCCACTGACCCCTGCTGCTGCAGCTCTCTTGTCCAATGTGCTACGGTGTTTCTACTTGAATGCTGGACAACTCACTTTCTCCAGGACTTGTTTTAGTGACTAGATTTCTTAGCAGAACCCAAGAGAAGGATTGTATGTAGTAGTTCATTGGACAGAATGATTCTAAAACCAGGAGTGAGCTTGCAGATGTCAAGGATGGATAAGAGGAGAATCCAACATGCAAATGTGCTTGCAGGGTTGTTGCTAGTTACTCTAGAGCAGTGCCTCAAAAACTTCTTGCTTCTGCTATCATTTACTGTAGTTTCTCATGGTGTGATGATCCCAACCATAAAGTTATATTCACTGCTACCTCATAACTCTAACACTGCTACTGTAATGAATCATAATACAAATATCCGTGCTTTCTGATGGTCCTAGGTAACACCTGTGAAAGGGTTATTCAATGCTCCCAAGGAGTTGCAACATACAAATTAAGAACCATTGCTTTAATGACTCCTGGAAAATCCACAGAATCTCAGCATTTTTTACATGAGGTTAGTGGGGTTAGGGATATACTACCTTGCACATCATTTTGGTCAAGCACTGCCTTGTTAAAACTCCCTCTGGCTACGGTCTGGAGATCTATGGCCTATGTCAAAAGCAGTGACCTAAGAAAACTGAAGAACTCAGCTGAAGTCTATGGCAGGGGTCGCTGGAGTTGGAGGGACCTTAGTAACACATGCTACAACTGTCACTTAAACCAACTGTGGTTCTCCAGTGTTGGAGAAAATCCTTAATACCTGGAGGTCAGGTTTCATTTCCTAGCTATTGTTAATAACTCAGCAGTAAACATGGGTGTGCAAATATCTCTGTGGTAGGATATAAAGTCTTTTGTGTCTATGGCTAGGAGTGGCCTATGCAGTTATTAAGCTTTAAAAGTGCACCATTTTTAATACAAACCCACATGCCACTCCAGGGTCTCTCTGTACCGCAGCTCATGTGAGACACACAATGCAGAAGTTGTTTTTGGCTCTGATTCTGTACCTTAGAACCCTTTTTAAATTTTTCTCAAGTTTTTTGTGGATGTATATTACCCACATTGGGCTGCCATTTGTTGTAATAGGTTCTGGCCCGGACTTTCCGGGCCTGGACAAGATATTTGGTCCCACTCTCTGCCCCACTTGCCTCAAATAATCACACACAGGCTTACATTACTGTTACTCTGATTGACACAGGGCCCAGGCATATAATTTGCTAGTGCTTGCTCTCAATCTAACCCATCTTGTTCAGCTGTGCGGCTCAGTCAGTACCTTTTCTCAGAGCAGCATTTCAGCTTCTTTCCTCCGTGTCTGCTGTATCCTTGTTGCCCATACCTGTAGCATCTGTTTCTGTTCTTCCTGGACTCAGAATTTTCTTAGCCTGGTAGCCCTGCCCATACTTCCTGTTTACCTTTGGCCAATCAGCTTTTTACTAAGCCCATAGGCGGGACACATATTTAAAATGTATCATATAATCCCACTACAGGCCTATCAAATGACAGTCTGTTATTTAGCTTTTTGGGAAGCCTCCACAATGGTTTTCACAGTGGCTTCCCAAGTTTATATTCCCACCGAAGGTGAATAAAAGTCTTCTTTCCCAACATCCACAGCAGCATTTGATGCTACTTATTTTCTTAGTGATGGCCATTCAGGCAGAAATGATATAGGTTGTGCAAGTAGCTTTAAATCGTATTTTCCTGAGAGCTAAGGGGGTTGTACATTTTAAAAGATATTTCTTGGTCAATTTTGTTCCTTGTTTTGAGAATTTTTTTTTCTCAGTTTATAGTGATTGACAGACATTTTTGTTTCTTTACTGTTTAATTTTTCAATTTCTTATATATGCCAGGTACAAACTCCCTGTCTAGAAGATAGCTGAAAAAAATTCTTTTCCATGCTATTGTCAAGACAGAAGAGAGTTTTGCAGTTTGAAAATTAAGATTTTATTTATTTATTTATTTATTTATTTATTTATTTATTACTGACAGGTCTCAAATCCATTTTAAATTGTTAAGAAAGTTTTAAAACATATGTTATTATTTAAGGATAATTTAAGCTATATTCTTCAGTGTTCAGTCAGCATATTCAAACAGGTCCTTTCTCCTGTTCCTTTAACATTTGTTAGTAAAGTGGGCCCTTACAAACACAACACAGCATGTTTAGGATTGGGGACTCAGGAAAGCTCGTCCATTCACTGCTGCATTCACGTGTCCGTATGAAGTTGTTAGTCTTTATCAGAGCTGTCCAGACATTCTTCAAAGCAAATGTATTTAGTATATTGCCTTGTACTCTTTGAACAGACAGCAACATAGTTTTTGACAGCTTATTTTCAACAGCTAAACATGAAGACATTGTAAAACTGTCTAGAAGCATTTAGCCTGGTGTTAATGATCTGTTTTGACTTTCCTGTCTATGCTGTCTGATGTTCCGACTCCAGCTCCTGCCGCTGAAGATAAGATGACATTTGATAGCTGGGTTCATCCCATGGAAAGTTTAATTTAATTACAAGAGAATTTGATTTTCTAGATTAAAAGGTCAAGTATTATAAAATGCATTTTTGGTGAGAAGATTTGAGAAAACTACATAGTGCAAAGTTCATAGGCTCAAACAACACCAGGGTACCTTGCAGATGACCCAAATCAAAGCATCAGGGACTATTCTTACTGGGACAAGTGGGGACACATACAATTACACGGAAGGGGTTACACATGCTGCTTAAAATCACAGTAACAGTATCTTTTTTTTCCCCAAAAGAATGTTTTTTCATCAGGGTGATTTGGAGGAGGGGAAGGGAGAATCTGTTCTATACCTATTTAAATTTGCAGACTGCATCCTATTCTGTAGGATTTTGCAAATGTTCACAGATAATGCATCGAAGTGCTTCTCAGTTTCTTTTCTGCTCAGGGATAGAGTTAAAGCACAGCTTCACAGAGTCTGCTTATTATTAGAAAGATGACACATTCAGACATTTAAAGAAGAAAATCAAAATGATGATGATGAAGGAGGAGGAGAGGAAGAAGAAAGACAATGGGTTTCAGAAGATTTTGTTTACTCTCAGCTCACTGAAAATGAGGGATGATATAAACCAATGCTTCAGAGCAAGTTCATTTAAGAACATGAAGTGTCTGAGTAATGAGGCCTGTGCCCATGGCACCAGGGTCAACTTGACCAGTTGGCTTTAAAACATCCAAAACAGCCATGTGACAACCTTATACCCTAGAATAAAAAATTGCAGAGCACCAGATAGCTACAAATAAATTCAGAGCCCTGGGAGAAGAATTGTTGCCTGCATGCAGGGGGGAAAAAGCAGGACTTAGAATGCTTTGCAGAGAACCCAATAGACTCAAATTTTCACTTCATCTCTCAGATCAAAAGGATAATAGAAGATCAAAAATGACTCAAAGATTCCTGGCTAGAGCTGCTGAAGGGAGTCGGGGGTGCCTCGTTAGACAATATGAGGTGAAGAATGTGAGGGACAGCTGGTGTTTCAGTTCCATTATATATATATAAAATCTTTTTGCTTATCTTTAGGACTAAACTTGTGTCTGTGTCAATCCTACCCACACATTTTCACTATGTGCTGAGATTGTCCAGTAGACCATGCCAGTGAAGCCTGATGCTTCCCTCACCCATCCCACCCCTATTATATATATGCATATATATTATATATACATTTATATAAAATCTAGTGACAAAGTCTCTGGTTGAACAGAAGGCATAGTTGACACATGCTTGGATATTTGCAACATATTGAATCTAGTGCCTCACAAAATCTGACTTGAAAAATTAATACAAATTGATTTGGACAGAAGTGCTGCCACATGAATTGAACACTGACTTGAAGACTATAAATAAAGGCTAAAGACAAATGCCAGTGCACTGGAGAGCAGTGACTGAGGTTTCCATAGGAGGACTGTATCCAAAAGACCTCCCTCTGTGAGTCAGTGTTTGAGTTCATTTTTTTCCCAGAACATGTATCGTCTACAAAGTAATAAAGACCTTATGAAAACACTCACAGCAGGCTCTACATAGGAACAATGCTACACATTAATAAATGGGAAATCACACTGGCCAAAAGAAAGGCAGAATCCAGGAGTCCCCCCTTCTCTATGGCTCCTTTTCTGAATTTTCAGTTGCTGTAAGTTAAGTGTAGTCTGAAAATACTGCATAGAATATTCCAGAAAGAGACCATCCATAACTTTAACTGTATATTATTTTGAGCAGAGTGATATAGCCTTGTGCCATGGCAGTTATCAGCTCCATGCATTACTTAGCAATTTATTAAAACATATTTCTATGATTATGTATTCTGTTATTAGTTGTTAACTTTTTATTTTGCCTACTTAATAAACTTCATCATAAACACATACATGGTCAAATGACAGTATGCAGTATCTGTAAGTTCAATGCTATTTCTAATTTTAAGCATTCGTGAAAAGGAGACTATTATTTATAAGTGAGAAATTAATTTAAAAGTTACTGACAGATGGGACAGAAAATAATTGAGAGAGAGAGAGTCATTCTTCCCAAGCGTAGAAGTTTCAGAACAGAGGTAAAAATTTTATTCTGTGCATCATTCCAATGAACTGAGAAAAGAGTCCAAATAAGAATGGGATATTTTGTATCATAATTTCACAAACCTTTTTTCTTATTACACTGATGTTAGTATATTATTTTCTCTGACAAAACTGAATAGAAAGATTGCTGTAAAAATTTATTCTGTGCCTTATTTTGGTGCCCAAGGCTTATATAAACAAAAAGAGGGTACACCTTAAAATGACCAAATCACATTCCTCAAAAGCTTCACAAAAATATTTTCTCTGCTGCTCTTATGGATCCTGATCTCTGGATTTGGATGATGTGCATACAGTTTTGTCAGTTGAGAACCACAAGCAGAAAAATTTAGAAGGATTTTTAGTCAGGAAAACAAAATAAAACATAAGCAAGAAAAACATGACATTGTAAGCACATGTTATATTTGTTTGCAGGTGAAACTTATAACTGAGTATCTTTTAGTACAGCGGCTCAAAAGGTTCCCATGATGACAATGGCTTCATTCCATATTGACTCGCTATTATGCTGAGACACCTACTCAAGTTGCTTTAGTTCTTGAGAGAAAATTGTTCCAAATTGAGATCTGAGAAACAAGAACAAAGTACATTTCTTTATCTCAAGCAGTTCTGCTCACACATTGACTCTCTAAATTCAAGAATTTAGGAAGCCCTTCTTGACACTGCCCCTTCCCAGTTTGTAGAAGAGTTGGACCACACAGAAAATGAAGAATCTACTGTTCATGGTGACATGGCCAGACTCAGGATCCTGGGCAGTATCTACCCAGATGCCTCACATGACTATGGGCCCACACAACCCAGTGGAATTTTTCACTTCCAGTATGCTTCCATCATGCCTGCAGTCTCACTTCACCACTGTCCTTCCAGCCAAGCTGGACCTCACGCAACAGAGACATGCCATTCTGTCCCCAGCCATCTACTAGGGATGTCTGACTGAGCTGGCTGACTGGGCTGTAGTAGACAGTAGCACTTGCCAGTCTTTCTGTCTGTCTGTCTGTCTTCCATTCTCTCTCTCTCTCTCTCTCTCTCTCTCTCTCTCTCTTTCTCTCTCTCTCTCTCTCTCTGTGTCTCTGTGTGTGTGTGTGTGTGTGTGTGTGTGTGTGAGTGTGTGTGTGTGCACTAAGCCAAAGTAAACAGTATTCCCAGCCAGAGTCTTTCAGAACTTCAGGACCACTTAATCCCATGGAGCTATTCATTGCTACTATTCATTCTTGGCCTCCTCTCAAAATGCACACTCCCTCGGTCAGTCGCCTGTCCTCTCACGTCCTGAAGCTCACGCTCCTCCGGTTCCTCTACAGTGACTCATCTTCCTATTCCCTCCGGGTTCTTTTGCCAGGCTCCTGGCCTCTGCTTACACTGCTCATTGTGTGTCCTGCCTTGGCCTTGGCCTATGGTGCAGCACCTGCTGAGACCTGACAGAGTCTTTAAGACTCATCTCTAACATTGTTATCTTCTACATCGAGTAGAAAATCACTTCTTCCTACCAGCCTGACTCTTAAATGAACATTCCTGTCTACTTTAACTCTCTTCACAGGGTTTAAAAATGTAGTAATTTGTCAGTTCATGACATAAAGCAGCTATTATGCCTCTTTATAAAAGTAAATAATTCTTTTGTTTAAACATCTGCCACCCTGGATGTCGGCATTTTTAGGTCCTACTGTGGTTTGTGTCTACTATTTTATCTTCAGTACTTCAGACAATGACTGCTAACACACAGAAGGCTCTCCTCAACTATGACTTAACTGAATGAGTATCTTTACTGACAATGTATTTTTCCTAACCACCTTATTATTTTTTTCTATAATCCTATCAAGAAACTTCATTACATTGTCAGTAAAATTCCCAGTTCACTCAAAGCACAGTACCCGGTGTCGCTGGCCTCATTCTTCCATTGTACACCTGATTTTTCTTAAGGTTTATGTTGGTCTTTTAAACATGCACTATTTATCTTCATGGTTCTTTCCACCCAGAACCTAAGATCAGTTTTGATGTAGTTGCAAGTATCAATTCATATCTTTTGTTCTTATACAAGTTTATTGCCAGAGTAGCTAACACTACCTTTCTGACTAGCCCCTGGTGTCCATCTCTACTTAAATGGAATCTCCACAAGGTCACAGGCATAGCAGTGTCTAGCCTGAGCCTACCTTCCAGTTCTCAGTTCACAGGGTCCCCAGCATTTCTGAAATATCTGACAGCTTCTCTGAACGATCTAAAAAAGTTTATCTATTTCCCTTCCACTTTTCTCTTTTATATGTAGTGGTTTTTTTTTCTCTGTAGCTCATTTATTCTTTTATAAACATTGATTATTCATTTGTTTTAAGTCTACTTGTGTATATGTATTTGTGTTCATGTGTGCACACATGTGTTGTAGAAGCATCTAATTGTGTGTGTGTTCATTGTTTTCCTCTGTTACTCTCTGCCAGTTCCTCTCATGCACAACCTGTCCTTGACCTAGGCTACTATATTTTTATTTAGTCTAATACTAGTGATCTCCCTGCACCAGCCACACTTGGAGCTGAGTTAACAGGCACGCTCATGATTGTGATGTGGGAGCTGGTATCCAAAGCCTGCTCCTCGTGACTGTATAACGAGTGCTCTTCACCTCCCCATCACACTCTGTTATTCTTCGCCAAGTTTTCTGCCCTCAGGCCTCCAAGTCTTATTTTTTGATTCAAATGTTATTTTTAAAATGCTTACTCAAAAATCAGATTTTAAAGAAAAAATAGCTGCCAGCAAGCAACTAGAGAGAAAGGCAAAATACATATTTTTTTTCACAGTAATTCAAATGAAAATCTTTAGTTTTTTTTATTATGGATCTATTGTATTCTTACTTTGTGTCTAACTATTTCTTTGTAATAATGAAAAAAGAGTTGTTACTACAATCACATAACTCAAAGAGATCTTTATAGATCATAAATGTTACAACAATTTTAAATATTATATCCACCTGCTTATCTAAAGTAATTAAGAATCATGTTATTTATGAACTGTTTTCCCCCCACAAACTTTGTAATTCTTGACAAATATATCCTACTGCTTTATCCCAATCTTGATGTTTATGAAGTCTGACTTTTAAAACCTATTTCCATATATGTTCAAAACAAATAATGTGTTGCCACTATTTAGAGCATAGTTGTGGTACACAAACATTTAGCAGCCTTAAATTTCTCCACAGCATCTAACCTTAGATGTACATTACTATAACTCCTTTACCACTCTAATACCCTGGTCAATATATCAAAAAGCTGCCTAAGTCCTTTACCACTCAGTGTATCTTGCTTGGTCAGGCACAGAAAATAAAGACATCCCAAGTAGGAATTTATAAGTCAGAAGTTGAAAAGTGCTACTAATATTTTAGGCTTGAGAATTATGACTATTTACAAGAATCTGTGCATAGAGATGAAGTTCAAAATTGCTACATAGTCATAGAAAGTACAGCCACACCAAGTCAGTACACAGTGTACCCAACCACAATCTAAGGACGTGAGATTAGTTTAGGAAGCAAGAATCAAGGCATGGTAGCAAAAGTGAGCATTTCCAATAAAGCTATGCAACTCAATGAAAACTTCTAAGCATCAGTCTCCCAAAGGACTTAGAAGAGAAATAAGGCCTGGTATAAAGATGTAAGTATGGACAGCCTAGAGGTTGGTGTGAAGCCAGTACACTCGTCAGCTTAGCCGCATTTGACTTTCCAATGGTGAGAAAGCCATGGGCCTCGGAAGAAGGTGTCCTTTTACCTTGGTACTTTCCTAGTTTAACAATATGCACATTGTACAATATGGTCCTCAGATGCCAAGTGATGATAGTGAGTTGTTGTTTCCTGTACTCAACAGTGTTCTGTGAGCTTTATTTTCAACTATATTTATTAGGAGCATTGATTTAAACTGACTATATCTCTCATTTATAATATCATTATCTAGGGATATCCCCATAATTATTAAGGAATAATGTTGTCTTCTGGCCAATTCCCACTATCATGAAAATCTGAAATGTTTTCAAATTTTCCTTTACCTAGAAGTAAACACAGATGCTAACCTTAGTGTAATATAGTATGAAAAACCTGCTTCCATAGTTTATATTTACATAAGAGTATCTTAGTTATGGTTTCATTTGCTCTGAATAGACACCATGACCACAACAACTTTTATAAAGGAAAATATTTAATTGGAGTGGCTAACAGTTTATGAGGTTTAGTCCATTATCATCATAGTGGAAAACATGGGGGCATGCAGGCAGACGTGGTCTAGAAGAAAGAGCTGAGAGTTTTGAATCTTGGTCTGCAGGAAACAGAGTTTCACACTGTTTCCTTACCACAAGGAGTCACCAAACATAAAGGGATAGAGAATGTGTTTTACATTTTCAGGATGTGGCTTCTGTTAAAGATCCTCAATTCTGCTATTGTAGCATAAATGCACGTAGTCACAGACAATGTATAAATAATGGACATGAGTATTTTTCAGTAAAATTTTATTTACAGACGACGAGAAAAATGCTAACTCTTGATTTAAGTTAAGTTGTCAGAGTTTCTTACAGTGATTAAAATCCCAATCTCGGCGACCCCGAACTGAGTGAACTGAGCAAACCAACTGCAGGGGTCTCTGAGGGGCGGATTCGAACCCTGACCAGAGGTGAGGAGGGTTCAGCAGGCCTCAGCGCCTGTATCCTGGCCTGGGAGGGAGAGTTGAGCTCCCATTGCTTCCGGTTCCGCCACCGGGACCAGTGCTCTCTGTGGCGTCCCAGCACACTCTGGAGCAGGGGGCAGCTGAACTCTGCACCTGGCCACACCCACAGCTCCTGCTGCTGCTGAGGGAATCTGCAAGGATCCCTACTGCGACCCCGAACTGAGTGAACTGAGCAAACCAACTGCAGGGGTCTCTGAAAGACAGAATCAAACCCTGACCAGAGAGGTGACAGGAGA